>JARUHE010251605.1:0-13042 GCA_031471125.1 Archaeomysis grebnitzkii | reverse complement strand
ATAGGTCATATTTTCTCTCCTTTAAGAGAATAGATTTCTTCATATTCAAAATAATCCTTATTTTTAGCAAAATAAATATTGTTTACAATTAACTATAAATTTTCACAGAAAAAATTAACTAGGCTACCTAACCTTTTCAACATAATCTGAACCATACATAACGCGAATTGATGTCACAATTTCGTTACAGTGGGTATTTTGGGGCATTTATAATAGAAAATCTAGCAATGCCGCGCTACTGTTTTGAAGTTAGCTTAAATTGTTCTTGCAGACTTTTCCTTCATCATATTTTGCAAAAAAAATGTTTTTTAGTGTTAACTCAGGGCGATTTTATGATATTAATAGAAGTAAATACATTCATAAAATGATGAAGTTAAATTATAGTGTACAAAAGTGGTTCTTACATAAAAGGTTCAGTAAAAGTCAGCGTTTCCTTTTAAGGAATAAGGAAAAACGAGAAGCAAGTGTAAGGATGAAATTTTAAAATACTCGTTAAAAATAAACGAATTTGTTGGTTATTGTGGTTTAAGTGTTAGGATGATGCAATAAACAATTTTTTTCACGGTGCATGGGATAAGTTTTATTGTCAGGTAAGCTTTATTATTTGTATTTTTTTTATATTAAAACAGTGATTTTCCTTCCCGCCAAGCTAAGGCTAGAAAGAAATGTTATGATGAAATTTTAAAATAGTCTTTAAAAACCAACGCAATCGTTAATTATTGTGGTGTAAGGTTTATTGTAATGGAATAAACAATTTTTATCCATAGTGTATATGGTAACAATTTTATCGTTAGATTTTGAAATCTTTTATTAAGCTCGTCAGGATCTTTAAAAATACAAAAAATGTTACACCAAGAATGATTTTATATGGACAAATTCTACGGAATGGTAGAATTAAGTTTCAGTTACCACAATTTGGAAGAATGTATAATTAAAATTTAAAATGAGCGAGCTAGGTATTACCGAATACAATTTCTTGTCTTAATTGAGTTTTTGCACATTTCAATACGTATAAATTTGAAGTCTAAAGTATATTATTATTTAATTTAAGCTATTATTCCATTAATGAAACAAATAAATATACTAAACATAAGAAGCACCAACAAACTACACTTATGTGCTTATACGAACAAAATATGAAGTTAAACTAAATATTATCAAGATTATGTAATTATTATGTATTATTCTTATTATAAATGTTTTTGTTTTATAAAATAAAAATCTTCATAGAAACTTTAAATAAAAAATAGAATTAAATAAAACTAAAATCTTAGCTGAAAAATCAGTATTTAAAATATCAGGCGCAGGCGCATTGTGTTTTTCAAATAGCAACATGTACTTAAAATGTACTTAAAATACTTCAAATAGCAACATGTACTTAAAATGTACTTAAAAACTTCAAATAACAACATGTAGCAACTCAACTCATAATACATTTCAAAAACACAGTATGACAAATATCAATCCTGAACAAGAAAATCTCGCTTCTGTTTTATTGAAAGAATACAGTAAAGCTATTTGTTAACTTTTTAACTTGGCCTAAATTCACCGCCGAAACAGTCCTTATTTTGACGCCGAAATTACCAAACCAATTTCAGTTACCCTAATTTGAAATTTGATTAATCTCAACCGTTAAATTTTTGTAAAAAACCACCGATCATGTTGAATATCGCTAATTAATTGACCCCTTATTTAATTATTTTGTTGGATCGATGATAGCACACGTAAGGTAACCCACATTCAAATAACATAGAGCTTATCTCACTTGTGCCATTCTTAAAAATAAGATTAACTTATAAGGACAATTACAAATTTAAATATTTCGAATAAATTAGTTTTTTGATCGTAAAATTGAATCGAATTAAATATATTTTATTCACTTTTTCATCGACACTTCCTTTGTCTCTGTGTGGACGTAACTTTCATCTTCGGTTGCAACATCGTCTTCATATACGTTGCCCTAAAACAAAGAAAGTAATGAAACAAACATTTTTGTTATTGCTATTGTTTTTGGTATTATCATTAACATTATCATTAACATTATCATTATCATTATCATTATCATTATCATTATCATTAACATTATCATTAACATTATCATTATCATTATCATTATCATTATCATTAACATTAACATTATCGCTATCATTACAATAACAATACTAATAATTAATACAATTATAATAATTCATACTCTTAATGAAATTATTATTATTCTGATTGACATTATTATTATTTTTATTGACATTTTTATTCTATTTTTTATTATTAATGTTATGAAATAACAACAGAAGAAGGTTAGAACAGATATTTATTACTTAACGATAGATTCACCTTATTTATCCTGTATGATGTAGTGAATCTACCACATCACACATCTCCCTCTATCCTACACCTCTTCATTTTAGTGGTTTTAGTGGTTTTTATGCATTGACTGATATTCACCGAAATTTTCAGAAAATACTTACTACGACCCCATCTAACGTAGGAGCCACCAAGGTGATGTAATGGCCTCTTTTGTATTTCTGTGGAGTTTCGACGGCCATAAAAAAGTTATGATCCGCCGAATCGTAGACCAAAGGAGGTGCGATAAGGAATTCTTGTTCTCGTGCCGCACTAAAAAAACTGTCGGTCAGGTCCTTATCTGGAAAAAAATATCCTGCATAATAACATTCTTTATATGGTTGTCCCATCGGTATTTATATGCCCGTCCCATCAATAAACGTCACGGAGATGTTCTAAATGTGTTCCAGAACGGTACGTCCCATGACTATTTATTAAACTTTTTAAAATTTTGGTTGTTTGAGTTGAACAAATTTTTATTGTTGAGTAAATGACACCACCTTCAACTATGGTATTATCGCCCAAGAAATAAGGGTCTGTTTAGTATTAATATATGTATTTAATGTTAATATTTACTAAAACCTAGATACTTATTTAGTGATATGATATGTTTCATTATTAATATTTGTTTAGTGTTACTATTTATTTAATATTAATATTTAGGTATATTTAGTGTTAATATTTATTTAATACTTATTTAATGTTAATATTGTTTTACTATTAACACATCATTAATGTTAACATTTACCAACCTTAGGTTTTATTGTTTATTCTAATATTAATATTTTTTTGAGTGTTAAAATTTTTTAGTGTCAATACTTATTTTAGTGTTAACATTTATTCAAAAGTTTATGTATTTTAGTACTATTTTTTAGTTTTAGTTCATGTTTTAGGATAAAAACTTGTTTTAGTGTCAATGTTTTTTTTAGTACTTTTTATCATCATTAATTTCTATGTTAGTAATAATAACATTTTAGTATTTACATTTACACTAGTTTTAACATTATTTTAAATTGTAAAACCTATATAAAATGTGAATTTTAGTCTAGTATTAATATATTGTATGTCTTTATTGTTAACACTTATTTTACCATTAATACTATTTATGATTTATAATTAATTATAGCCTCAATATATCCTTTAGCATTAACATTTACATTAAAATTAACACTACTTTAACATGTAAAACATGTTTAAGCATTAATATTCAGTTTAGTATTAATATTCATTTTACTACTAACATAGACATACAGTTTCAGTATTGATAATGTTCCAACATTGATGTTTAGTTTATTTAGTAGTAATAATGTTTCAACATTAATTTTCAGTTTGTTTAGTAGTAATAATGTTTCAACATTAATGTTTAGTTTATTTAGTATTAATAAAAATTTAAAATTGAAATTTGTTTTATAAAAATTACACTATGCAGAAAAATCATTCAATGCCCAAACTAATACACTTGAGTTTGACATTTCAACCGAAAAAAATCCGAATTTTTCATTTTTATTTTCATAAAAAAACTTATATCTGTTAATTATAAAAAACTATAAAAATAACTTACATCCGTTAATTATAAACAATTATAGAGAACAAAAAAAAACTTACATCCGTTAATTATAAAAAAGTATAAAAAAACTTACATCCGTTAAATATAAAAATGTAAAAAAACTTATATCCGTTAATTATATAAAATATAAAAAAACTTACATCCGTTAATTATAAAAAAAATTATAAAAAACACTTACATCTTTTAATTATTCAACAAATTATAAAAAATTATAAAAAAAAACTTACATCCGTTAATTATAAAAATTATAAAAAAACTTACATCCGTTAATTATAAAAAATATAAAAAACTTACATCCGTTAATTATAAAAAAATTATAAAAAATTATAAAAAAAACTTAAATCTGTTAATTATAAAATATTATAAAAAACTTACATCTGTTAATTATAAAAAAATATGAAAAAAACTTACATCCGGTAATTATAAAAATGATAAAAAAGTATAAAAAACTTACATCCGGTAATTATAAAAATTATAAAAAACTATAAAAAAACTTACATCCGTTTATTATAAAAAATTATAAAAAAAACTTACATCCGTTAATTATAAAAAAATAAAAAAAAAACTTAGATCCGTTATATATAAAATATAAAAAAAACTTACATCTGTTAATTATAAAAATATAAAAAAAACTTACATCCGTTAATTATAAAACATTATAAAAAAACTTACATCTGTTAATTATAAAAAATTATAAAAAAAACTTACATCCATTAATTATAAAAATTATAAAAAATTATAAAAAAAACTTACATCCGTTAATTATAAAAAATATAAAAAAAACTTACATCCGTTAATATAAAAATTATAGTAAAACTATAAAAAAAACTTACATCCGTTTAGTATAAAAAATTATAAAAAATTATAATAAAACTTACATCCGTTAATTATAAAAAACTATAAAAAAAACTTACATCCGTTAAATATAAAAATATAAAAAAACTTACATCCGTTAATTATACAAATATAAAAATAACTTACATCCGTTAATTACAAAAAATTATAAAAAAACTTACATCTGTTAATTATAAAAAATTATAAAAAAAACTTACATCCGTTAATTATAAAAATTATAAAAAATTATAAAAAAAACTTACAACCGTTAATTATAAAAAGTAAAAATAAAACTTACATCTGTTAATTATAAAAAATATAAAAAACTTACATCCGTTAATTAAAAAATTATGAAAAAAAACTTAAATCTGTTAATTATAAAAAATTATAAAAAAAACTTACATCCGTTAATTATAAAAAATATAAAAAAACACATCCGTTAATTATAAAAATTATAAAAAAAACTATAAAAAAACTTACACCCGTTTATTAATAAAAATAATGAAAAATTATAAAAAAACTCACATCCGTTAATTATAAGCAATTATGAAAAGTTAAAAAAACTTACATCCGTTTATTATAAGAAATTATGAAAAATGATAAAAAAAACTTACATCCGTTGATTATAAAAAATTATGAAAAGTTATAAAAAAAACTTACATCCGTTAATTATAAAAATTATAAAAAACAATAAAAAACTTACATCCGCTTATTAAAAAAAATTATGAAAAATTATAAAAAAAACTTACATCCGTTAATTATAAACAATTATGAAAAGTTATAAAAAAACTTACATCCGTTTATTATAAAAATTATAAAAAACTTACATTCGTTTATTATAAGAAATTATGAAAAATGATAAAAAAAACTTACATCCGTTGATTATAAAATATTATGAAAAGTTATAAAAAAAACTTACATCCGTTTATTATAAAAAATATGAAAAATTATAAAAAAAAAACTTATATCCGTTAATTACAAAAAAATATAAAAAACTTACATCCGTTAATTATAAAAAATTATAAGAAACTATAAAAAAACTTACATCCGTTGATTATGAAAATAAAAAAAAATCTTACATCCGTTAATTATAAAAATTATAAAAAAACTATAAAAAACTTACATCCGTTTGTTATAAAAGATTATGAAAAATTAAAAAAAAAACTTACATCCGTTAATTATAAACAAATATGAAAAGTTAAAAAAAACTTACATCCGTTAATTATAAAAAATTATGAAAAGTTATAAAAAAAAACTTACATCCGTTAATTATAAAAAATTATGAAAAGTTATAAAAAAAACTTACATCCGTTAATTTTTGATGAAGGTTGTTCTCCGTCAGCTGAAAAATTAGAATTATAAATTAAATTTTTTTAGTTGAAATTTAATTAAATTGAAATAAAACTTTAAAGAAATATTTTTTTTTGTAGAATTCATAAAAACAACATAAAATAATATTTCATTTTGAGTTGGTTAAAATTAATTAAAGTTAGAAATGCAACATATGTATTGAATTAAAATTAATTAAATCTATAAAACATAACATAACCATTTAATTATAATTGTTAATCATTGGAAAATCATTCCAGGATAAAAGGGTAAATAAAAAACCCCACCAATATGTCTCAGATTGTGTTTAAAATTTGTATACATGCTTGTCATGCATATATTTTTTATATCTAAATTAAAAACATGCTTGTCATGCATTTTTTATACCTACATTAAAAACATGCTTGTCATGCATATATTTTTCTTATATCTAAATTAAAAACATGCTTGTCATGCATATATTTTTGTATATCTAAATTAAAAACATGCTTGTCATGCATTTTTTTATACCTACATTAAAAACATGCTTGTCATGCATATATTTTTTTATATCTAAATTAAAAACATGCTTGTCATGCATATATTTTTTTATACCTAAATTAAAAACATGCTTGTCATGCATATATTTTTTTATACCTAAATTAAAAACATGCTTGTCATGCATATTTTTTTTTATACCTAAATTAAAAACATGCTTGTCATGCATATATTTTTTTATGCCTAAATTAAAAACATGCTTGTCATGCATAAATTTTTTTTATACTTAAATTAAAAACATGCTTGTCATGCATATATTTTTTTTATACCTAAATTAAAAACATGCTTGTCATCCATATATTTTTTTATACCTAAATTAAAAACATGCTTGTCATCCATATATTTTTTTTATACCTAAATTAAAAACATGCTTGTCATGCATATATTTTTTTATACCTAAATTAAAAACCTTTAAAGTTTGGCTATTTTTGTTTCGACAAAATTGGATTCCAATTGGCAAACTCATCGTACAAAAACGAAAGTATCTCCTACAATATACATTGTAACCATACAAACCGTTATATTTTTAGAATCAACAGACTTAGAGCTATCATTTAGGCAGTTTAAAAGAAATTATTTTATCTTACTTAAAGTTGTTTGTACAGTTTTATCCTCAGTTAACTTCTTGGACACATATTTTTTAGAATTTTATTTTACCAAAAATACTACATGATCTTTAGATTCATTTTACGAGATTAAAAGAATGGGTATAAAGTGGAAGCAGCTAAAAAACTTATTTTGAAGTTTCCTATAACAATTTTAAACATTTCTGCTTGATAGTGGGTAATTAAACCAAAAAGGATTGTTCTATAATATCTTGTTACAATTATTACATGTCACTTCTAAGTTAATTTTAATAGCTAATGATTTATTGAAATAATACAATTTTAATGTAGCGATATAATGTCAGATTCGTTAAAGATATAGTGAATTCTGGATACTCCAGCTTTTAGGCTTGGGGAAGATAGAGCTGCTATAATATTATTACTCAAATATTGCAGTATATTACCTTTATTTTGAGGGTATTTATATGACCTGCTAAATCCAGAAGGAATCATACATTTTATGGAACTACCAAAAAATGCTTCATTTTTTGCTTATACAATTCCAATCTATTTTCCTAGCAGTATAAGCACAGAACATAATCTCCAGCATTTGGATCGAGTTTCAAATGTTCAATTGACATATCATGATGTCTGGCTGCTACACCATATCATGATGTCACAATATCATGATTTCATGATGTCATGATGTCATGATGTCATGATGTCTGGCTGCTACACCAATTGTTCCAGCCTCATCTTTAGATATTTGAGGTGCCGTCAATTTAGTCAAGTGGGTAAAATTTTGTGAAGCCCTCTAGTACCATGAATTGGCAAACATTGTTCAAACCTTTTTCTCAGGATTATTTCAAAATTTTAGTTTCTTGATTAGTGGTATACAAAAAGTCACTTCTTCACTCCAAAAATATCTTTGGATGTAAGTATATGGTTTGTAAAAATTAATTTCAGATTAGTTCTTACAACACCCTTTTTCACCATTCCATCAGAACTATTTTTCCCGTGACTATTAGCAAATAAGTATCATTCACATTTAAAATTTAAGTCAGCATAATGATGACAAATATTGACAAAGTTGAACCTATTTTATGTTGGCCACCACATTCATCAATAAATTAATAAATTTTGTTGACGTGGGGCTAACCTTTCTTAATGTTTTCCATTAGTGACTTTTGAAATGTATAAACCATTGCTTAATGTTGGGAGAGAGGAAGCAGTTATTTCTATGTCCAAGTTCATTGGTCTTTTGGTCTATAAAGTAACTTATGATTAGGTGAATTAACCCAATGGAATCCTTGGGCATGCAGCATCATGCACAACAAAGGAAAAATTCTGTGCAAAATCGTGAAGAATTATTATTGCACGTTTTTTTAAATTCTGTTTTAAATGTTTATTTTAAATGTTTATTATTATTATTATTATTATTATTATTATTTATTATTATTATTATTATTATTATTTATTATTATCATTGCACGTTTGTCTAAACTCTGTTTTAAATGTTTATTTTAAATGTTTATTATTATTATTATTATTATTATTATTATTTATAATTATTATCATTTTTATTTATTATTATTATTGCACGTTTGTCTAAACTCTATTTTAAATGTTTATTATTATTATTATTATTTATTATTATTATTATTATTATTTATTATTATTATTACACGTTTGTCTAAACTCTGTTTTAAATGTTTTAAATGTGAACGTTGCTTCTTGACAATATAGTGATGTGAAGCTAACTGGCCAACTTTATTAAATATAAATAAAACTTTATTAAATATAAATTAAATTAAATATAAATAAAACTTTATTAAATATAAATTAAATTAAATATAAATAAAACTTTATTACTTAGAGAATCTATAACCTTATAAAAAGGTTCAATTTACTCAATCATGTACATCTGACATCTGTCTGTTTAATTTCATGTTCTTGATCTCAAACACTCTCAAAGGACAGAGAATAAAGAAAAGTATTTACTCCTTGTACTTCACGACAAGCAGTGCATTTGCCAAGCATACAATTTATGTTATTAGTGTTTTACAAACATGTTTTTCTTGTAAAGTTTTTTAACCTTTTTTGGTATCCAATGTGAAAAAGTGATGTTTCATACTCTGGTGGCAGGCACAAAAACACACACATACACACAAGCACACACACACACACAGACCCACAGACACACACACACAGACACACACACTGTTTGTGTACCGGAAATTCTCGCCGGAACACATGCAGTTTCTTGGCCTCAAGTTTGCAAGCCTTAAAAACATATATTTTGAACATGATTGTCATTATCTATGACAGTAACAAAAGGTTATTTAAGATTCAAAAGTATTAAACGCTTCTGAATCAATTTTTGAACACCTGAACATTTGTTTTTATTGTTGGTTTCCATTTATTTAAGTAAAATTCCGATGATGTACTGTAAGTAAGTGAAATAGTAAGAAATACAATTTGAATAAATACAATTGTAATGCAATTTATAATTTACAATTGTAAGAAATATAATTTGAATACAAGTTAAATCATTCTTTTCCCACTTGAACCCCATACTTTTTATTTCATACAATGAATTGAAAATACAGTTCTAAGCGAAAACTTTGAGCCAAAATTTTAAACCAAAACCTTAAACCAATAACTTTAAATGAAAATTAAACCAAATCTTTACACCTAAACCTTAAACAAAAAATTTAAACTAAAACCTTAAACCAAAAGCTTAAGCAAAAACTATAAGCAAAAAGTTTGAACTAAAACTTTAAACAAAAATTTCAAACCAAAGTTTTAAATAAAAAACGTTAAACCTAAACTTTAAACCAAAAACTTTAAACCAATCTTAAAACAAAGCTTTAAGCAAACACTTTACACCCAAAATTTAAACCAAAGCTTTAAACCAAAACTTTGGCCCAAAACTTTTAGCCAAAACTTTAAATCAAAACATTGGACCAAAACCTTAAATCTATACTTTAAACCCAAATTTCAAACCAAAACTTTAAACCAAAACCTTAAGCCAAAACTTCAAACCGAAATGCAAAACCTTAAACCAAAACCTTAAACCGTAACTTTAAACCAAAACGTTAAACCAAAACATTAAACCCAATAATTAAAACTAAAACGTTAAATCAAAAATTTAAGCCAAAACCTTCAACCAAAATCTTGAGCCAAAACTGTAAATGAAAATCTTAAACTAAAACTTTAAACCAAAACATTAAACCAAAACATTAAACTAAAAATTTAAACTAAAACTTTAAACAAAAAGTTTAGGCCAAACGTTTACCCAAAACATTAAAACAAAAATTAAAAGTAAAACGTTAAACCAAATATTTAAGCCAAAACTTTAAACCAAAACTTTAAACCAAAAATTTACGCCAAAACTTTAAATGAAAATCTTAAACCAAAACTTTAAACCAAAACTGAAACCAAAAATTTAAGCCAAAACCTTAAATGCAAATCTTAAACCAAAACTTTAAACCAAAACTTGAAACCAAAAATTTAAGCCAAAACCTTAAATGCAAATCTTAAACCAAAACTTGAAACCAAAAATTTAAGCCAAGACCTTAAATGAAAATCTTAAACCAAAACTTTAAACCAAAACTTGAAACCAAAAATTTAAGCCAAGACCTTAAATGAAAATCTTAAACCAAAACTTTTAACCAAAAACCTTACTTAGGCATTGTGCATACTCGGGATTGAAGTAGGAGCCCAGGGCGGAGCAGGAGGGCTCCTGAAAAGGGTCGGTGCATTCGCCTGTCCACGGAGAGTAGATCTCCCCTGTCAGTTCGTTGCATCGCCAATGACCTCGCTGGAAATAGTAGTAAATTTATGTAAAACTAGAGGGGGCAAAAAATCTCGCCCTTATGATACAATTGATAATGAATAATAAATATTAAATAAATATACATTTTTCTTAAAATCCCTGTACGTAAAAGTTGTTTAGATTGTATCATTACAACAGCAATGGAGCCTTCAATAATTATAATGTGTGTTTTATTGTTTTTTTTTATAATTTTTCATTGTTCTTAACTACTTTAAAAACATCTGGATGACAAAATTTAACAGCTAGGCTAGGTAAAGAACATCTAAATCTAACTGAAAAACAGCTAGAGTGGCAAAACTGACTGTAATACGTTCTCTTAACTTTTCCCTTAATCCGGCACTTAAGCTAACATTTCCCTTGACCCGGCAGTAGACTCGCTTAAAATGAATTGGCTAGCTAACGGTTATAATAGCTGTTATCTCAAAAATTATAAATTTGTATGAAAACTTTATTTAGTAAACGTTGTTTAGAATGTATAACTCTTTATTTCATTCTTAATAAACATTCTTGTAAAATGAATAATAAATGCAAAAAATAGTAAATAGTTTTCCAAATATTGCAAATGAAAATGCTTTTATTTAAAAAGTTTATTCCATAATTCTTACAATTGAAAAGCTAAAATTTTATTCTAAACAAACATTGCTCAAAAGTCACTAATTAAAAACTTTTAAGACACACAACTTTTTGTCATATTTCGAAAAGTAAACTACATATAGAGCTAATCTACTACGTACGCACGCTCGATAAAAACCACAAATTCTATCAAAAAACAACAAACTATAATTATGAGGAAAATAAAAAAATGAAGCAAATGGTAAACTATTTCTTTGAATTTATTTTTTTGTTGAAAAGTTGAAACAATGTGGGAACAAATTAATAAGAGTTTTTATTTTTGCTTACATTATGTTTTTTTTCATTGAATACAAAAGTAAAGCTTCTATTTACTGGAAAACATTAATCGTTTTTACTATTTACTTAATGAGCAAGTTAATAAGAACGGTAAACACAATTCAAATAAATATGGACTATACAAATAATAAAAAAAAACTATAACTAAAACATGAAAAAAGAAATAAATTTTTCAGGAACTTAAAAAAATGTTTTTTTTATAATGAAATAAAATAAAAAAATGTCGTTGTCAAGGAAACGATCGGCGTCCATGTCAAAAATATTTCGAGTTTTGAATAATTTAAAAAAAGTTAAAATTAAAACAAAATTAAATAAAAGTTCAACTTCAATAAATCTTCAAAATGGCGACACGCGAACCAACCAAGGTAAGGATTTTTTTTAGTTATGTTAAATATTTTTGTTGTTGTTTTTTATTTAATTGTATTATTATTACTTTATTAATATTTATTAATTATTTTACATTATTATTATTGTTTTTCTTCATTATTGTTATACTTTTTTCTATTTAGTCTTATTTATATTAATGTTTGTTATTATATCTAAAATCGTTATTGTTATTATTAATTTGTCTTCTGTTTATTATTAATATTATTTACTTATGGTTATTATTATTGTTATTATTATAACTATTGTTGTTTTTTCTTCTGTTTAATATTATTATTGTTATTATTATTATTAGTATTATTATTACTATTGTTGTTTTTCTTTTGTTTTAATATTATTATTGTTTTTTCTTCTATTTAACATTATTATTGTTTTGTCTTCTATTTAATATTATTATTGTTTTGTCTTCTATTTAATATTATTGGTTTTTTTTTAGAACTTAATATTATTATTATTATTATTATATTTAATGAGGTCAATTATAAGAGAATTGAGTAGTGCTAAACATTTCATTTTAGACAACAATGGTTTGTAAAAAAAAGTTTGTTTGAGGTTCATTGCATAATGCAAAGATGTCGTCTAGACAGAAGAAAAAGAACAAATGTTACATGCATTTATGCTTTCACTTTCTATAAAAACTGCACATGAGAAAACTTATATATATATGTATATATATATCACATTTGTTTGTTGAATGCCACTATCTATGTATGGAGAATTACGCATTACCATTGTCGATGTTCTTTTGTTTTTGTA
>JARUHE010251494.1:0-13043 GCA_031471125.1 Archaeomysis grebnitzkii | reverse complement strand
TATTATTAATATTATTATTATTATTATTATTATTATTATTATTATTATTATTATTATTATTATTATTATTATTATTTTTCAGGACTTCCTCAGCCACATCTTCAACGGGTGTTACGCAGTTCTTCTGTTCATCGTCGTCATCTTCTTCCTCATTTATGGCGTTGAGGTTTACTTCAAGGTAGGAATTATTTGTTTATTTTATTTGTTTGTTTGTTTGTTTATTTATTTGTTTATTTATTTATTTGTTTATTTATTTACTTGTTTATTTATTTGTCTGTTATTTATTTGTTTATTTTACTTGTTTATTTATTTGTTTATTTATTTATTTGTTTATTTTTTTTTGTTTGTTTATTTCTTTATGGCGTTGAGATTTACTTCAGGGAACGGTATTTTTACTTGTTTATTCTTTTTTTTTAAAATTTAGTTTTGATTGTTTTTCACTTTTAAAATTATGATTTCCTATTTTAAATAGTTATGACTTTACATGTGTATATAACATAGGAAGATGGAACACGAATAGTTCATTTGTAAATACGATCGATCGACATTTTGTTTAACTTTTAATATCAAACGTGTTCAATGTCTAAAAAAATATTATCCATTTAGTTCTATTAAACATGTTTAATAAGATTTATTATCTCACAAAATTGTATTTTGTTATCAAGCTTTTTTGAATAACATTCTTAGAATATTAAATTACTATATTTTGAATTGTTTGCCTTTTTAATGTTAATTTATTGAAAGCTTTTATACAATTTGTTGTGGTTTTGTTGAAAAAAATGTGACTATGTTTTCCTTCTGTTTTTATTGAAAAAAATGTGACTATGTTTTCCTTCTGTTTTTGTTGATTCATTAATGATATTGTGATATTATTATATAGAGACATTTTCAAGCATTTTTTTGTAAATTATGGAAGTCACTAGTTAGTGTATTACCCGTCAAAAATGACGGACTCACATTTATTGCTTTTGAATAGCATCTATCATACCAAACAAAATTTAAGTGTGACTTTTTTCTTGCAACTGACCAACAGACAGACATACCAACCAACCAATACACACTTTGTTTTATTATGTAGGGTGATTAGTCTGTCCATTTAAAGTTACAAAAGATTGAGTAGAAAAATGAAAAATCGTGAAAACAAAAAAATATGAAAATCCAAATACAGAGAAAAAAATAAACAGAAGTTAAACAATTCCAATCTATTGCTTGCAGTAATTTCAACATCCCTGGCCAGACCAGGTATACTATGCAGACCATGCAAACCATGTATACCATGTAGACCATGTAGACCATGTAGACCTGACTCTGATTGAGGACCAGGGATTGAATGAGTCTTACTGAGCAGGTTGATAATTTTGATTACTGATCCTTCCAAAATAATTTATTTAATTTCTGTCCAGTTTTTGTGTGTTGCTTTTCATGAAATGTTAACCTGTCCTTAAATGTAAAAGCCATTGTGTGTTAATGTGGGCGTGTCCATTGTTTCTAGATCCGCGGGGGATTTGTCAGCGACACATACATTGTGGGTCACGTGCACTCCCGCACTTCCCCCTCCATCGAACCCTCCGTTATGCATCCTCCTCTGCTGGAGGGTGCCACCGGGGAGGCCACGAGTGCCGAGGGTGCCGTGGCGCTGCCCTCCACGTCGGAGGCCCTCCTCCAAAAGAAGCTCTCGGAGGTGAAGATCGAGGCTGCGGCCAAAGTGTCGAACGACGACGTCGAGGTCGAGTCGTCCGTACAACTTTTATCCAACCAACAGGTTTGTCTCGCAAATGTTTTCCGTTTATTTCACGGACTTTTTTTGACAAATGTCTTCCGTTTAATTGACGGCCTTTTTTTGTTGCTTTTGTTGTAGTTTGATGATTGATATTTTTGCTTCATTGTAATTGGATTGTCTGGAAAAGTTTTGAAAAGTTTTAATCTATTTTATCTTTTTTATCTTATTCTATCCATTGCAGGTCCGAGGGGAATTCCATCACACGTTGACATCGAAAAGGGGAATCGACCATTCGCAGCTGCACCAGTCGAGGTTCGGTCTCGTGTTCCAAGCCTGCATGCTGATGATTACCGTCTTGTTCTTGTTCTCAGATGTGCTTGGACAGTTCTGGAAAAACAGGTGAGTTTTGATTCTTTCTCTTTTGTATTGAGATCAACACTGCTGCAGTTTTTGATAAGGCATTTTCTTGTTCTACACATATAATGATAAAACTAATGTTTATTTTTAGAAGACTACTTTATTTATATTTAATTAGAAGACTAACTCACTTGATCATTTCCAGAGTCCCACTCATCTCTCGCAATGCTTACGACATCATCTTTCGTGTGGTTGAGTTGGGTGTGGCTTTGTGGTTCCCGTGTGTCTTGTGGAATTGTATCTCGCCCGAACAGCTCTGGATCCTGAATCCGAAGAAGATTTTGCGACATCTCGACATCGACAAAACTCTGGAACTCGGTCATAGCACAACTAAGACTCAGAAAGGTTCGTATATAATTTATTCAATTTTTCCAAACATAAAAATATAGAATGTTAACTACTTTTTTTTCTCGAGAACATAAACCCTAGTAACTTTCAGTGGCTAATCCCTGGCTATTTTCTAAGTGAGCTATAGAATAGCCACTATATCATGGCTAATAGACAAGGATCAGCCACTAACTAGGGATAAATGCTACTGGTGAAAATTATAGGTTGAAATAAACTTCTAGATTTTATGTTTTCAACACAAACTAACTTTTGCTTTTAACATTTTCAGAAGACACAGGTAATGCCAGTGTTGAAGGCGAATGTTGGATTTGTTACGACAGCGAAAGAGACGACGCAGGACCGATGATTCAGCCGTGCGACTGCCGAGGAGATGTTGGTTATGTGCATCACGATTGTCTGAGGAAGTGGCTGATGGAAGTAAGTTTTGGTTTTTAATGTTTCTTGATTGATATTTCATCCTATGGATGCTCTACTACAATCGACATGCGTGGGTCAGTCCATTGTCATCGGCGTCTCATGTTCACAATTTAAGTGAAGGCAAATGTTAAAGTTTTCATTTTTGATCTCACAGTTTTTTTATTGAACAAAGTTTATAGATAGTGAGCTGGATAATAACCTTTCTTAAATAAAAAATCTATATATTATTTTTGAAGGTAAATATTGTCATTTTTTTATAAATTTACAACTTGATTCAGTTGCAATATCATAAATCATGTTCTCGATCATTATTTTTATTGATTGAATCAACATTTTATAACATTGTGTCAGTGTGATTGAATCAAGAAAAAGTGCGGTCAGAATCACGACTATAGATAGATAATCGATTGTGAACATTGCAGTGCGCAGAAAATGAGTCGACATCATCATCGGACAAACTCTCGTGCAAGGTCTGTGGCGCCGCATACAAGCTGGAGAGAAGCGAGGCTTGGTGGATCGGACAGGGCTTCACAACGAGGCACTGGCTGCAGACGGCATCGTTGGTGACCGTCATGTGTGGGACAATCGCAGGGTCTTGGGCCGTCATTCAGATGTACGACGACGCCTTCGTTCGGTCACTGGCTGCTGGATTGACACTTCTCATTCTCTACATTTGTACCAGGTTAGTTTTTGATTATGATTATGGGTATGAGGTTATTTTTTGTTGCAGTTCAACCACATTGGTACGAAGTTAGTTTTTGTTGTGGCTTAACCACATTTGTACGAGGTTAGTTTTTGTTGCGGTTCAACTCCAATTGATTAATCTATGGTTTCAGTCACAATGTGGCTCAACTCCCCTTATGTTTCAATGTGGCTGAGCTGATGACTTGAGGCTGGTCGTAACCTGATAATAATAATAATTTATAGAACGCCTTTCAGCCGCTTGTCGTTCTCATCATGATTACCACTTCAAGTGATATGTACACTAAGGATATGCAGCTGACATATAGCGCTTCCTTCAAGCGGGGATAAGCATATGAAATTTCAAGAGAATACTGCCATGTTCAAATTCTCAATGAAATAGCCTTAGAGCTATTAGGTGGCGTTCGTATCCACTCGGCCACCATCCATCATGGGTACATTGCATATCCATGGAAGTACTAACCAAAATCTTTGATTAGATATATTTTATTGTTTTAATTGATCTTCACTGTAATGGAATTAAAGTTGACAATGATCGAGAGAATAGATTATAGAATGGCAAGTCTTTGATCATTTGGTTGTAGCTCACAATTATTTTCAAGGTCTTTGGAATTCATTTGGTTGTACAATTTTACTAATGAATGCCATTCATTTTCCAGGTTTTTGGGATTCAATACTTTTACCGCGTATCAACGGGCAAAATATTCTGCCGTGAAGATCATCAGCCGGCACTTCACCGGAAGGTCGGAACCCGTCGTGCAAACGGCCCCGCCAGAGAGAGAAAACGTGGCAGCAATCAACGGCAGAATCATCTCGACGATATACGCCGAGTTCACCACCGCCGATTCGTCTTCTTCGGATACGATCAGTTCGACAAACATTAGCTCTAGTGATTCTAGCAGCAGCAGTAGCAGCAGTAGTAGTATCAGTAGTAATAATAATAGCAGTGATAGTGATGCTACTTACTTGCAGATCAAACCAGATGTGGCTGTTAGCATTACTAGTAATGTTGCTTCTAATTAATTTGCTTTCGTCTCTTTTTTGAGATGGAAAACATTTGAGTTATTGTTTACTACTGTATGGATAGTTTTTACATAAGTTATGTATAGTGTTTACTACCGTATGGATATTGTTTACTAGTGAATGGATATTATTTACTACCATATGGATATTGTTTACTAGTGAATGGATATTATTTACTACCATATGGATATTCTTTACTACCATATGGATATTCTTTACTAGTGAATGGATATTATTTACTACCGTATGGATATTGTTTACTAGTGTATGGATATTATTTACTAGTGTATGGATAGTCTTTAGTGCCGTAAACATAACTTGTTCCATATTAATGAGTCGCTATATGTATATATAGACTTTAATAAGTGTATCGAACTAGCTATATTAATGCTTGAATACAACTATCATTGTAAAGTGTTTTGTTTGTCAAATTATTTGTTTGTGATTTCAGTAATGTTTTACTTGTATTATTTTTTGCAAATAATTTACATGTATCACATATATGGAAATACTTAAAATTATATATAAATTATATAAGTTTATATATAAAATTATATACAAAATTATATACAAAATTATGTACATTAACAAAATATGATTTAGAAACAAATGAGAATTTTAGTATCAATGAACTGTGATTTTTGTTGAATTGGTGATAATAAAAAAAATGTAAATATTTAGTCATAGATTAGTAATTTCTCCGAATCTGAAACCTTTTTTGTGACAATAATTGATTGAATTGAACATTTTGTAAATTTGTAAAGTTTCAAAGAATAATTCGGTGATTTAGATTTAACTATTCCTTGAAATAGTTTTGCAGCAATTTTCTTCTCTTTTTCATAGTTTTATTTACAAATATATATTTAATATACTAATTATATTCACTACATCATATATATATATATATTTGTGCACTTTCATATATATGCTTTCTTCAAGGTGTAAGTCGTTATATTATTCGTAAAGACTGTTTATTTGTCTTTGTCACTTTGCAATTTGGCTTTTTCTCGGGTGCTTTGTGGTGTTTATGAACTAACTGATTAATTGTTTATTTTTAACAACAAAAACTTTTTAAATAAAATAAAACAAAATTCATCAGAAATCATAACAAATATCGTCAATAATGAATAACCAACAAGTCAATAATGAATAACTGACAAGTCAAAAATTAATAGCCGACAAGTCAATAATGAGTAGCCGACAAATTAATAATGAGTAGCCGACAAATCAATAATGAATAACTGACAAGTCAATAATGAGTAACCGACAAGTCAATGATGAATAACCGACAAATCAATAATGAATAGCCGACAAGTCATAATGAATAACCAACGAGTCAATAATGAATAAATGCCAAGTTATAATTAATAACCGACAAGTCAATAATGAATAACTGACAAATTATAATGACTAACTGACAAATTATAATGACTAACTGACAAGTCAAAATGAATAACTGACAAGTTATAATGAATAGCCGACAAATCAATAATGAATAGCCGACAAATCAATAATGAATAACCAACAAGTCAATAATGAATACCAACCCGCTGGTGATTGCTGGCAATCTACCCAAAATCATATCAACTATTTTTGAATTTTGTTTTGTAAAAATGTCAATTTTTACAAAAACTATTTTGTGAAGTGACCTAAAATGAAAAATAAAATATCTTTTTTACTTCATGTACACGATTCTCTTTTTGCATTGTCAATACTGGCCAAAACGTCAGTTGGTTCGATAATAGCACAAGTGAGGTAACCCACATTCAAATAACATAGAGATTACCTCACTTGTGCCATTGTCGAACCAATTTTATTTTTCTGAAATCATTTATGTTTTGCCGAAACATTTGTCGTAAAAATGCTTCACTATTGCATCGCTTATGTAATTGCGGAATTATGTCCGCAACTTATCTCAACTAATCATGGAGGTGTTGGGCAAATAAAACCAATTCACTTGGCATACTTTGCCTCTCACTACTTCAGATATCCTCAACTAATTATGAAGGTGTGGGGCCAATAAGACCAATTCACTTGGCATACTTTACCTCTCACTCCTTCAGATATTCTCAACTAATTAGCTTAAATATATTTTCGACATTAAAGAACACGATAATGAAATTGCTGGTCAATACAAAATAATTTTACAATATTATTTTTTAGGCTTTTTGACAAAAAACATTTGAACATTCTTGAATGTTGCGAATGTTTGTCGATTATCGATACTGGATAAAATAAATTGGTATCAGGTAAGGCTTCATAATTGATTTATAAAAATAAATTGTAATTGGGTAACGCTTGATAAATGATTTATAAAATAAATTGGTATTGGGTGTGGCTTGATAAATGATTTATAAAATAAATTGGTATCAGGTAAGGCTTGATAAATGATTTATAAAAATAAATTGTAATTGGGTAATGCTTGATAAATGATTTAAAATAAATTGGTATCGGGTGTGGCTTGATAAATGATCTATAAAATAAATTGGTATCAGGTAAGGCTTGATAAATGATTTATAAAATAAATTGGTATCGGGTGTGGCTTGATAAATGATTTATAAAATAAATTGGTATTGGGTAAGGCTTGATAAATGATTTATAAAATAAATTGGTATCGGTTAATTTATTCCTTAAATATAAGATTGAAATACGTTCTGACAATAAATTTTTAAATAAAGATGTGATATATTTTAACTTTTAATTAGATATCCTAATATAAATCCTAATTAGATATCCTGATAGAAATATCCTTGAACGATATTTAGAAATTAATTGTTTATATAATTTATGGGGCTGTTTTGAAGTCTTGTAATATTTTTTTAAACAGAGGCTGTATAAAATATAATAATAATAATAATAATAAATGTTAGCTTCTATCAGATTATTTTCCACTAGATTTAATATTGCATGATAACCATTTGTTTTGATTTTTTGGTTTTTCTCAAAAGTTCATCTTTTTCGAATACAAAATTTGAATCTTTGTTTTGAAGTCAAAAACTAAATTATATTCAAAATGACATACTATAATAATTTAATTGTAATTTAGAGGAAAGCTGTTCTTGTAAATTAGAATAAATATCAATTATTTTGTGTAATAAAAAGCTATACACAAAATGCACTTGTTCTGTCTATATAATAATAATAATAATAGTATTATTAATACATCTAATGTTATTACTAATCTGCCATCAACATTAATAGTATTAAATGGTTGAACTTATCTATTGTTGCTTCTCAATTTCAACTGTATCTCGAACCATTATTGATGTACGATGCTGACTCTACGTGTTAAATTTTTTTATATCTTAACATCAATATTAACTACATAGAATATATCGTAGATTTTATTATACATGTCATATGATATATACCTTAACATCAATATTATCTACATAGAATATATTGTAGATTTTATTGTACATGGCATATGATATATACCTTAACATCAATATTAACTACATAGAATATATTGTAGATTTTATTATACATGTCATATGATATATACCTTAACATCAATATTAACTACATATAATATATTGTAGATATTATAAATGTCATATGATATATTATATACCTTAACTTCAATACAATCTATATGTTATATGTTGTAGATGTTATACAAGCCATATAGTATATTGAATATGTTCTATATTATATATTTTAACTTCAATATTATCTATTTATTATATATTGTAGATATTATACAGGTGATATAATATATTATGTATATCATCTATATATTATTGTACAGGTTATGTAATATATTCTGTATTTTATGCATAATCAAACCCACTATCACTGGGTTGATTCGGCCCATTAATGCCGGTTTGTATATAGATAAATGAAGGAACTGTTAACATGAATGAATTACAAATTTAATATATACTATTGGATGTTCTAAAAAAAACGAACAAATATATATTATATATATTATTATTAAATAACATTATTATAACAATTAAAGTAATGAAATTACAGACGACCCATATTTTTTGGCCTATAGTTCGTTAAATATGTAATCATCTCTATTGTATGAGTTTATGTAACGTGAAGTGATGTCTCTGACGAACTTTTCTTCAAAAACTCGCGAAGGTTTTCCATTTGAAAGGACATCGATTTAAAATAGCACAAGTGATGTAAACTATGTTATATTAATGAGAGTTACCTCACTTGTGCTATTGTCGATCTATGGTTTGGATTGACAATAGCACAAGTGAGGCACGCTCTATGTTATATTAATAAGAGTTACCTCACTTGTGCTATTGTCCATCCACATATGAGGTAATTGATAATTTTTAAATGATGTTTAATGGACGATCAAACATTTTTTAACTAGTTCTAATTTTGATCCATATACTAATGGGATCGACAATAGCACAAGTGATGTAACCCACATAAAAATAACATAGAGCTTACCTCACTTGTGCTAGTATGGTCTTGTTTGTTGTGAAAGGTTATTGGAGAAATGATGATTTAGTTTTTAGGTTCAAAAGTTATATTGTCGTTTGTTTCTTTTTATAGAATGTTTTATTTCAGAATATTTCCTTTGTTTGTTAAATTTTTGTTTTTATCTTAAGAAAAAATATTTGTGTGTGAAATATTTAGGTTTTGAAATATTTCTATGTGAAATATTTAGGTTTTGGAATATTTCTAGGTGAAATATTTAGGTATCGATATATTTATGTGAATTTTGTAACCTGGAATTAAATAAATTTATCTTAAAGAACATTCCACCTTTGAAAAATTATTTAAAATGTAAGTGTGAACATTTTTTGTGATTCAAGGTTTATGTTACACACATTCAACTTTTTTATTGATTAATGTCGTTAATTCAAACTCAATGAAAACACTATACCAGATATACATTAAGCACATCACACACAGATTAATGACATACCACACATATATTAACCACATACCTCTCCCCCACATACCAGACACCACACAAATGTAATATGCTAGACACATAAAGACACTTGTGAAACATTTCTAACATTAACATTATTTATATTTCAATGAATTCGAATGTATGATTTCAACACATCAAAATCATTGTCCATCACATATGTTTGTAAAATTAAATCTAATTTTTCCTTTTCATGTTTCATTAATCCTTAATACAATTGAATTTATTTATACCAATGCAAATCGTTCTATTTTTTAGAGATCGAACAATAGAAAACTAAATTTTATTCCAAAAGAACGAAATCATAAACAAGTTCAGATGTAACTATAAAGATAAATATGCTAGATCTCATTCTACACACACTAGAATGACATAAGAAATGTTTAAGACATTTTTTTATGTTTATGGATGTTTGTTGGAAGATTACCCATGGCCATGGGAAGTAACTTGCTCTCTTTTTTCAAATGTTCTAGCATTATATTTTGATATTTATAAAATGAGAAAAGCTACAAACTTGATAAAATTCCTAAAGGTTCAAAGTTTATAAAGCCAAAAGGTTTGTGAAATGACAAAATCAACATAAATAAAAAACTCAATGGACATGTACTGAATATATATTTGAAAACTGAAGATTGCATAACCAATCGTATGGATAAATGACCTGTTCATCGTTAGACAACTTCATTGCTTTCATTATACTGTATCCACAGGTCCGCCACTGAGGACAAGCTGAACTTTGGCATTCTTTTTATTAATAAGGAACTGAAGAAACACAAATTACGTTTTACATTTCATGTTTCTCAAGAAACCTTAAACAAAAATATTGTTTTTCCCAATCAAATCCAATGTATGAAAAGTAGAAACAATTAGCCTATGTAAAACATCGGCAAATATTTTTATGACTTCATATTTTTGCAATATAATTTTCCATACACGAAATTTCCTAGCAATTCATTCTCTTAGACGTGGATGCCCAAAGCTGTTTCTATTGGAAGGTTCAGGAAATAATTCTTTGGATATATCTTGCTCAGTTAATTTACTTAATTAATGTCATAAATTTTTTGATAACCAATACATTTTTGAATACAATGAAGCAAAAACCAATCATTTCTCTAAAATTTTTAGTGATCGAGATAATGATCAGAAAAAATATATAAACTCTAACAGTCTCACCGCCATCAATAAGGAACAGCTGTATCCCGAAGAGATCAACGATCGCACTATTGCAAATAAGTTTTGATCATTTTTTAGTGATAAAGTAAGTGGTATTGTAGGCAATATTGAGACTGTTGTACAGCAATAGTCATTAAAAGTTCAATTTCTTACGATCTTGATGAAAATGTAGATCATTGCATGAACCATTTTGATATATTGTCGCCGGAGGAAATAAAGTCATTAATAATGAAATCTCCAAATAGAAACTCATGTTTAGACCCTTTACCAACAACTGTGCTAAAAAGTTGTCTTCCTATTTTACTCCCAGTAAGAACTATGATTGTAAATAGTTTTTTGTCGACTGGAATTTTTCCGGATTCGCTCAAATCTGCTGTGGTTACACCATTAAGTAAAAAAACAAACAGTGAGACACCCTATAGCAATTATAGACCAATTAGTAATTTGCCATTATTATCAAAAATAGAAAAACAGCCCTGGCACAGTTTGTTCCATATTTACAATCAACTGATCAATTTTCTAAAAATAATTCTGCATATAAGAAATTCGGCAGTACAGAAACCTTGTTTACAAAGGTTAATTCAGATTTAATACAGAACATGGATCAGCAGAAAATTACTATCTCAATTCTGCTGGATATCAGTGCTGCATTTGACAGTGTAAATCACAATATTCTTTTGAAAATAGTAAAGCAAAAATTCAATATACACGATACTGCTCTCTCATGGCTCAAATCATTTTTAGAAAATAGATCACAATGTATCAATATTAATAATATTCATTCTGATCAGGTTCAATTAAAGACAGGCGTTCCACAAAGTAGTTGCATGGCCCCTATTGCTTTCCTTATATATATAAGGTTTTGTCAGATACAGGTCAAAGAAACACAATGTATCAGTACAATAATATGCCGATGATACGCAGATCTACGCATCATCTCATCCCTCAAAAAAACAATTGAATATTCAAATTAATAAAGTGCAAAGTTGTATAAATGAAACTAGAACCTTCCTTTTGACTCATCAATTACAATTAAATGACAACAAAACGGGATCCATACTAATTGGAACACCCCCAACAACTTAATAAACTTGATACTGCCAATATAATGATGTGTGTTGGTCAATCGATCATAAAGCCTACAACAACAGTAAAAAACCTCGATGTAGTGTTTGATCAGAATATTTCATTCCATAATCACATTAACAACCTCAGTAAAATTTCACACTATCAGCTTACAAAAACATGACAGCTCAAAAAATATATAAATAGATTTACTATTGAATCATTAATTAATTTCCTCAATGGTTCTAATACCGATTACTGTAATTCAATTTCTTATGGTTTACCAAATTACCAAATAAATAAGATTCAAAGAATTCAAAATAACTCTGCAATAATGCTTGAGAATTTAAACAAATTTTCTCATGTAACTCCAATATTGAAAAAACTGCATTGGCAGTATAGAATAAAATTTAAAAGCTTAACCAAAACATTCAAATGTCTTCATGAAATGGCACCAAATTACCTTTCATCCTTAACAAATAGATCCTTCAATTCAACTAGGTCGTTACGGTCTGATGATCAAACTAAATTATCGAAACCATTAACAAAAAGTAAAACAGGAGAAAGATCATTTCATTACTATGCCCCCCACCTATGGAATGAGTTACCGTTATCCCTGGGAAATGAATCGCCATTTTTGGTCTTTGAAAAACAATTGAAAACTTTTCTTTTTAATCAAGCTTTTATGTAGAAAAACTTTTCAAACGTTTTTATAATCAGCTCCTTTAATCTTTTAGTCGTAATTTTCGGTTTTAATTCTATTCCATAATTTTAACCTTATTTTATGTAAAGAAGAATTCTGAAATAACAGCTGTTTAAAGGAGAATTTAGGTTCAATTTTGCATGGTCAATCAAAATCAAAGTTTGGCTTCCAACTGTTTTTGTGATTTTAAATGAATACTTAATTAGAAAAAAATGAAGAACTATTAATCATCATTAACTTTTACTAAACACGAGAGAATGATTTCGTCCTTCAGTTTCTGTTTGATTGATTTAGCTCACATATTAAATTTATAATAAGTAGGCTTATATGCATTTATTCTTAGTGTCAGAGTTGGGCGTTACTTGTGTTAAAGTAAAAAATTACACAAAACAAAGACATTACAGAAACGGAAAGGTCATACAAGGTGTTACCAGATAATACAAATAGCTTCAAAACATCAAGTGATGTGAGATTATTTAGCTTCATAGCGTGAATCTAACGCTATTTTCGTGATAATGAGTGCCTCACATTTGACAATAAACCTTCATAACTTCTTAACCACTCTTTTA
>JARUHE010251383.1:0-13044 GCA_031471125.1 Archaeomysis grebnitzkii | reverse complement strand
TATATGAGCTTTAAATGAAAGTATTAAATATAAAAAGTCCAACATAACCAATTAAACAGAACGATTATTAGTAGACATTTAAATGGCAATTAAACACCTCATAACAAAGTGAAATTAAATCTCGAAACTAACCTCGTTTTTAACTATTTTACATTTTTCTTATTTTATTCGTAAATACAAATTAAGAAACAAAAATGTTTCATCTTATAATGTATTCATACTTTCATATAGTTTCAATGCTTGGCTGCCCTACAAACATTTTATTGCGACATCGTGCATGATCTTCCGCGATTGTGCACAATATTGTGTACGATCGTGCACGACGTCGCAAAAAAAATGTTTGTACGGTGAATATTTGTTAATGTATTGTATATTGAACAAACTAAATAGATACCAACCATCAATCTATTGATGATGACGTGTAGAATATATTGATATATCGCTATCAATTTCTAAAGGTGCTTTGAACAGTTTTTTTGGAATAATTAGTCATAAAAAAATCAGAATCCCATAGATATGTTTATCCAACATGACTCGAGTAAAATAGCTTGAGCCGGAAAACACTCAACGTGGAATTCCTAGAATATTTGACTTTTTAAACGTCAAGAACAAAATATAAGATTCCCTTCAATTGGTGTGATTAAGAAAGAATATTTGCTTTACTTATCTATAAATTGTCATTTTACGCTAAGGCCACATAAAATTTTCCAATGTGTAGATGTAAGCTTGATTTTCGTATTGTTTGTACACGGAGCCACGGGAGCTCTCAATCACCCGTCCTGCAGGTCGCCGCCACTTGCTCATGTGTATGCATTACCCATAAGTTCTCACAATGACAATGAATTATCTGCATCAAAGACATGCAAGATCTCCAAGGGGGGTTTCTCCAAAAGGGATCTGTTTCAGTAGAAAGAACCAGCTTCACTGCATTCGCAACCGATAATTTTCTATCGTTCCCAAATAGTAATATCAAAAAAGATTATTAATTGATCATAAATTCCTTATGAAACTATAACATTCCTTAACACTTATATATCAAAGTATAATTGGTTTAAAAATATATATAAGTGCACTAATATTTTGATACATTCATAAGTATTTTCATATATAATTTGAAATTGTATATTTGAAGATTAAAGTTTAATAACTGGTGTCGTTTTATTACCTTTGGCACCGCATATAAACATACAGACGTAATTTACCCAATGATATTACAGTACAACGACGGCTACAAAAAATGACAATTTACTTAAAATACAATTATTCACTTTAACATGTATACAATTGTAAATCGTTTTATTACCTGTTTACTTTTTTCTGTATATATAAAAACAATATTTTTGTAACTCAACAAAGGCTCCAATAAAACTTGAAGCATACAAATAATGTTTTGTAGTCAATCTTTGTTTAAAGAAGTCATGTAAGCTCTCGGGAATTTTTTGCATATCTAGCTATGTTATTTATTAACATTTCAGTTTGTTAATGCTTTATCTTGTTGCCAATCGTGATCGAAGCAAAGCTGTCACTGAAAAAATCAGGAAGAAGTTGTTTATCTTTGATTTTTATTTCTTGATAATTATTACTTTCAACCGACAGCTTAGTTCACTAGAAATATTTATTTCCACAAATGACCTATTTTCTACAAAAATATAATTTTACGTATAAAAGTATTTTCCACTAAAATTTTTCTTCACTACACAAATAAATGTTTCAATAAAAAATGTCAAAAAGTTTGATAGACGATTTATATCTAGTATCGCATCCATTTATTACACTGGGCTGCATTAAAAATGTATTATAAATGAAAGTATCATCCTCCAGTTCAATCTTGCGTGCTGAATACTGTGTTAGTAATCGTTTTTCTCATGTGGTTCTAGTTATAGTGTTATAGTGATAGGTTCATAGGCAGCTATGTCGATAATGTTACAACTGTATAATGTTCGCGTGTGAACATTGACTTTGTCTTATGTAAGTAATTTAGTATCGGTTATTACAAAAACATGCGAACCTCCCAAAAAATGAGTTTGATTTCAGGAATGAGTATTCAAAAACTCTATGGGCACTGTTGATGACGTCGTTGTTACAAACATAATTTTTATGGATGCAGCCCATTGTTATAAATATGCCTTTAATATCAAAAGTTTTTAAGTAGATAAATAAGTATATTTAGTTTGAAAGTATTTCAGGGATTATATTTATATTTATGTGAAATCGAATACTTAAAAAAAATCATGTTTATGTATATTTGATTGTTTTGCTTAAAAGTGCAGTAAATTGTATTTTTATATATTTGGGCAAATGAAAAGGTAACTGAAGCTATGGAATAGGAATTAAACTCCAACAGTTAATAAGTAGCTTAGAATGACAAAACTTAATAAAATGATGACCCCTTCTTTTTGCTGAATCATCTTTAACCGGTACCACTTATCTTAATATGAATTAGTTGTTATTAGTGTTGTGTTTCAACAGTATTCATATATTATTCAACATTATTGTCAAGTGTTCAATAATACCTAAACAGTTACTTTAAAAGTTAAGCCACTGCGTTTTCTTAATTTGACATTCTTGGATTTCTTTGCATAGAGTTTTTTAAAACAAAAGTATGTCGCCGGAAGTTCATTATTTTATTTCGAGATATTTCCAGAAAAGCTTCAGAATGTATTTGGAAATATCAAGAATAGATTTGAAATTTGAGAGATACGGACAGAACAAATGTTGAATATTTCGATAAAGTTTTGACAAAAGAGCTATAAATCTTTTTTCCTATGTTGCTATTGCTCATAAATTTCTCTCTTTTGTAGTACTAATTGATCTTCACAAATAAACATGAATAAAGGTAAGTTTTTTTGTAACATCCAACTTCACAAATATGCTCGTTTACGTTTATAACTACATGCACAGTATACATTTACATCACAGTAAGACTTATTAATGTTAATAGCCATAGTATTGATAATAATATTATGTTTGAAACTCATTAAGTTATTTGGTATTGAAAAATATTCTAAGACATTTTGTCTTTAATGCAAATGTGTTCACATATTATTATAATCAAGTTTATATTTTTTTACTTCATATTTGGCAAACAGACTCCTGTGTACTTGGATAGTTAAAAGCGTTTTATTGTATGGTATATCCGTTTTTAAATCTGAATCTTATTGTGTGAGGTAGTACATCTATAAGCAGACTTAACCCAATTCAAATATCTGTAAATAAGTCATTACGCTGCATTAAAGTAGATATTGATCAATCATATTCCCCTGATGCTTACAGACGACATGAACAAGCATATTGATGTTCTTAAGCTTAAAGACCTTTATAAACTGGCATTGCTTAAACGCTTACACCTATTTATACAGGCTCCGAAAACTATTTCCTGTAGTTTCTGTCTGACGATCTTCCCAGTCATGGCTATGGTATGAGAGCTGTTAGGTTTCGAGTTACATATACAGGACTGAATATAATGAAGGAAAGTGCACTGTATAATTTGATTGTGTTGGTGTGCTATGTTCCTAAGGATTTTGTCTCATCTTAGAGTTCGTTAACACTGAAGATAAATTTCAAAGTTCCACTGGAAGTAAATTGAATTATTAGCTAGTTTATTTTATTCACAGACTCATAACCTCACACACTTGGAGTGGTCTTGAAAAGAAATGTCTCACTGAGATGCACGTTAGCTTGTAATTACGTTATTCCATCATTCCTTGATGCACAAACCCAATGTATTCTTTAATTGTTTTTAGTATTGTATTATAATTTTGATCAAGAAAATTTGCTACTCGGGTGTTTTATGTATAAATTATAAAAGTTATCGTATAAAATGTAAGTATATACGTAAAATAACCAAGAGTTTGTTGCAGTTCTCTTATGATACTATGACCACGTTTTTATGAATAAATATTCCTTAAAAACATAAACATACGAATTAAAAGTAATTTATTTGTGGAAAATTCTAAAATAAAGAGTTATCACTGTATGTAATTGTATAAGATATTAAATGTGTATGATATATATATATTTTGATATCAAAATGTGGTTAAATTTTGAAAGTTCTTCGAAATATATTTAACATATAAACTGTTTTTTTGTAGAAAAGGAATAAACAAAAGAAGATTTTTAATTTTATGATGCAGAAAATATTAATATATTTCTGAAATTAAAAAATAAAAACTATTTTTACTCCAAGCAAAAAGAGTTTATCTTCTCTTTTAAAAATAAGACCAAATTTTTGCTTTAATTTGATCCCATTCTTTTGATCTTCAATATTTAATTTTGTATAAAGGAAACAACAGAAAAGTGAAACAAATTTTTGAAATGAAATGATTTCAATTTAATTACTTTTTATGTTGAAAATTTATTCATAGTCTTTAAAAATTGTACACCAATCAGATTTATTTATTAAATGGATTTAGTTTTAATAACACAAATATATAAAGGAAAGTTATTAAATTTGTTTTTAAATTGAGAATATACAATAGTTTGCTTTTGTTTTAATAACAAGAACAATAAAAACTTGTGTGCTTATGTCTTTAAGTAAGTATTCAAACAAAACACAAGTTTACAAGTTGGTTTTGATAACCTCCCTTCGGTGCCTATGAGTATGGTATCATTTTGTTCAGTAGGTTGTTGTGGGGAATTAAAAAATGCAATGTTCCTAAAAATGTACAGAGATTAGCTGTATAATATAGCCATATTTCAGCTACGGAACGAATAAATTTTCATCGCGTTGTGCTACCACTTTTTAAATGTTGTTTTATTTTTATAAAAAACTTGCCATCATTACTAAATCTCGCCTTTATTTATAAAACCTTTATTAACGCTATTTAGGTAAGCACCAACTCTAAATCTAACAAAACATTTAAAAATCCAACCGTGCTTTCTTTCTGTTGATTGCAACACAACTAGAAATAAATCATTTCGACATAAGGTAAAAAAGTGTTATTTTGCAAAACGTTTTCACGTGAATTCAGCACGCTTGAAACCTTTTTGGAAGACACATGTATGCCAATATCTCTCTCAGGCAACGGGTGTTTTCCAACATATTAAATCAGGCATGTTAATTTGTTTTTGTACCATTTTGTTCGTCATGTTCTTGTCTACCTGTACGCGAACTTTCATCATGGTTAATATTGTGAAAATTAAATAGTTTAAGATTTACGTACCCTATGATGTAGTCGAAATTAAAGATGTAAAATATGTCGAAAATAGTTTATCAACAACCTTGATATCGGCAGCTCTACTATTTTGGCTAAACATTTTATATGATAATATGAATTTTTAACATTGATTGGGGAATACTGTGTGTACATGTATTTGTTTCGACTTAATCACTTAATCATCAAACTTTTCTCATTCCTAAAAATATATATATCTGATTTTTATGATTTTAAAATAATTTCAAATGTGTGTACACAACTTTAGAAAACAAAAGAAAAATGTCATATCGAGAAAAACGAGATTTAAGAAGAGGATTAAAACATTGACAATGGTTCCAAAAAGCAAAGGACAAGGCAATCAAAACCGTGAGATCTGGTGTAATGGGGATGACCTGATAATGAAGGGAGTTCAGTATTCCCAGAAATACAATAATATTCAATAAATCATATCCAGGAGGGGACTACACAATAAATCGGCCTGATGGAACTCTTGAAGGGAAACAAGACTCAGTTTTTACGGATAGTGAGTTTTTTAAGGTGGTTTGAGAATTTATTTATTTTTCATGCTCAGCCATCATCGGAAAAACTGTACTATTGCTTCTTGATAGACATATCAGCCATTTTTTCTCCCATTTATAGAGTGAGCACTAAGAAACAACGTGGTTTCTTTAACACTTCCCCATATACAACTCATATCTGCCAACCGTTAGATGTGGCAGTATACAAGTCCTTCAAGGCTCATTTGTCAAAATTAACAAATCTAGGCAAGATGATAAGAGGCAATTATTGGATTTAAAAAAAGAATGTTGCCTCAATAATCATGAAATTTTTCGAAGAATCAATGTCCATTTCGAATATTAAATCTGGGTTTCGCAAGTGCGGTATATATCCTTATAATCCCAACAATATTGGTAAAACACAGTTACTACGAAACCAAATCATTTCCAATATAAAATAAATCTTTCAGCACCAAATGAACCAACATTCAAAGATGTTGAAACGCAAACAGATCCAATGGATTTTACTTCCAAGATCTGCAATTACAATTCATAGTAGAGGTAAAAGTTTCATATGGCTTAATATTTTTGCTGTAATAACGTACTAAATCTCTGAAGAGACAACAGCCATTTTATTTCCACCTCCCTCATACATTCGTCAATGGAGGAAAAGGCTAATACGTTTGAGATTTGTATCTAGGGTGATGACATCTCCAAAGGTTGTTCAAGCTCTTCAACAGGAAGAAAACTGTGCTAGAAAAATCCAAGCGCAAAAAAAATTTGTCTACTTCTTTAAAATGGGGAAGGGCACGAGGTTCGTCAAGAGGTGGAGGCGCATAAGCTTCGTCAAGAGGTAGAAGGGCACGAGGTTCTGCAGGAACGGAAAGAACAAGAGGTTGTGGGATAAATAAACAATCCCAAAACAATATGAATAACACTGGAAACACTGATGATGAGCATCAGTATTGCCAGCTATACAAGTGTTGATGAATGGAGCAAGCAGATTACATCAGTACAAAATTAATGGGTTTGCTGCAAAGCCAGCAACCGTCTACGATGGTCGTGTCAATTCTGTCTACCTGATAATTTTTTTTTTTTAATATTTTATAGTTTTATGTTTAACAACTAGTCATTTTACTCCGTAATTTCAATTTACATTGAATATTGACTTATAATTTTACTTATGTTTCTTTAATTAAACAACATTTTTGAATGTTTGAACTTTAAATCCTTTGTTTCATTTTTGATTATTTTTTTCTCACAAATAAACCTTTGTAATATTAAGCATCTTGAAGTATTTTTTCTACCAAATATATTAATAACTATATTGTTGAGAGTATATCTTCTCTCAAATTCATTACCAAAGTATTATATGTCGAAAAAAATAATAGTATGTCGAAAATATTTATATATGGTCGAAGTAAGTTTTGATGTATAATATTTTGCGGTCGAAAAACAAAATTTCCTTAAAATTTCAACTTTCTGTTCCTTTTTTGCAATTATCTAAATATTTTTATAAATTTTAGATTTTAATTTTTATCAAGGATTAAAGAAAACTGCTTGATGAACAAATTCAATACAAAAAAAAAACAGTAATATAATGTCTTAGTTTTTACATCTTTTTGAAGAACTCTTCAAAATATATACGTTGATATTAGAGCTTAGCATTTTAAAATAACAACTGCAATCAAATTTTAAATGTTTTAAAGATTAAAAAAGTTGTTTGCTATTTTCTTGTTGTTTTTCACTTCTTTTTTTAGGAAAAACTCTACTAAAGTTAGGTGCAAATTAAAGTTTTTCTGAATAATTTGTTTTTAATTGGATAATTAGTATGTAGAAAAAGCTCTAGGAAACACACAAAAAACAATGGTTATTAAAACAATTGATTTGAGAAGAGATACAGCGAAAAAATTACCCGCCATATTTATGGCAGTTTGAGGCAACCGAGTATCCAGCTGGACCCACTGCAGTGCATTGTGGCGTTATGCCTCCACTCTTCATTTAACACAGATCTTATATATTGCTTTATTTTTATAAACGTTGAATTTTTCTACAATCAACGACCATATTTCTAACATCTTAAAGAACAAACAAGTTGTTCTTTATTTCATTGTATTTTTTTTATTTTGTTCATGAATATTCTACAAAGCTCATTTTTAGATGAAAAAATACCTCATAAAAACTATTGAATATAACCTAACAATTGTAGTGATTGAATACTACAACGTAGCCTACATATGTCATTTATATATAAATTTTATAATGTTCATCTCCAATATAATAATCATAACTTAATCTATAATAAAGACGTACGCAAGCTAGCCCTAATGGCCCATCTTGCCAACAACCAAGGAGACAGTTGCACATTGTGCTGTTAATACAGGAACAACGTTAAAGAACCTGTTGTGCGAAAAAATACTGTTTAGGTTGGAGAAAGGGATATAGAAAATGCAAGAATCTGATCTTCTGACTTTGACGTCTTGCAAAGACAGACTGTCACACATTTTGGTGTTAAATGAGTAAGACACAGATTGATCTGTGAGTAAGACCTATTTAAAAAGGCAAAATATAAAAGAAAAATAAAATTCCCGTGAAAAATAAGAGTGAACTCAAAAACGAAAGAAAACTAAAAATAAGGTTGGAAAGAAAAATCCAAGAAAACAGCGAGGCCTACACAAAAGTGGACGAATGGTCTAAATATCAAAGTGCCAATGGCTGGGCAATTAAAGGAGAATAATCCAGCTAATTGTAGCCATCAGAAGATATACACAAGTGCCGTAAAATGGGACGCGCATATCGATAGGCTCTAGAAAAAGACCAGAGTGCCAAAATAGGCATATTGAAGGAGATTAATCCGGCTAGTTGCTGACCCCATAAGAGATGCACAAGTTCCCTAAAATGTGACGCGCATAAAGATAGGTGAAGAAGAGGCCGAAGATCCGAAGTTTATGTATAGCAAAAGGCCACCAAAGCAGACCCTTAATCGTCGGACAGGAAGGTAGCGAACCCATATTGTGTAAACCGTTCAGTAGAAGCGCAATAAATATATGGGACTACTTGCCTAAGCTAAATTACTCAACATGGAAGAATTAAAAAATACACATGCATCTTTTCAATAACACATTCCTCTTCCTTTGAGGGAAGGGGAATTGTAGAGATTCAATATTAAAACGTAGCCTACATATGTCATTCATATATAAATATTATAATGTTCATCTCCAATACAATAATCATAATATAATTTATAATAAAGATGTACGCAAGGTAGTCCCTAAATAACCCCTCTTCCCAACAACGAAGCAGACAATAGTTGTTATGTATAACAAGCTCTAGGAAACACAAGAACACAATGTTTATAATAATCCAATAAGTTGAAGTAAATTTATAACCATAAAACAACCAATAAAAATTGTGAAAAGAATACTAGTTTTTCGAAGTTACAGCTTCATGTATTATTATTGTTCTCAACAGTTTTTTTTTCTATTTCACCTAGCAATCTTTCAGTTTAGTATGTTTTTGTGAAGAGTACTTTAGGTAAATTAAAAAATTAAATGATCCTAATATTTGAAAATAGTGAAGATATAGCCATCATTTTACTACAGAACTAAATTTATTTTCATTTTCACACATTAGTTCAATGTGAGACCATTCAATTTGTATACAAATCTGATGGCAATTACTTTTACTTGTCCATCTTCCCTTATTAAGCTGTTATTTTCCTCATTCAATAGTCTTTCAAAATAATTTTTTCCATATTTTCAGTATGTTCTCTTTCTTTCTAAGCACTGTCCCATTCCAATATTTTATTTGCTTAACATGCGTAATAACGTTTGTGCTTTTATTTTTAGAACTAGCTAGTTTCAATACTTAGTTCTCACCTATTTTTGTTTCCACTTCCGTTTACAAATTTTCATATTGTTTTGCCTTAGCAGGTGCTACCACCCTCTCCACATGTACGTGTCTCTTTCCTATTCTAACTATGACTATTTCCATCTCTTCCCCTTCAAACGTCTTCTATGTGTTCCTCCCACCACCATCAGTTTCACCCACATCTACCATTCCACACTTGGTTATTATAATACGTTATGCGTCCACCATTCTTGGACATTTTATATTTCTAAAGTAGTTTGGTTTTATGGAATAATATAACTTTTTGAAATTGTTATTTGTTTCTTTATATTTGATCATTTACGAGTTAGTCAAAAACGGGTTTAAATGTAAAACCCATTAATTATATATAAAATATTTGAGCTTAATTTCGTAAGCATATGAAACGTGACAAGTTTTCTTCTACATATTCTACTCTAAGGTTTAATGTTCATTAATTATTATTATGACATATATCATTTAACATTGTATTTATACTATTGTAAACATTGTAATATTTCCACGAAAGGTTTTAGCTATATGTTGAATGGCATCAAACATATATGCTTTATGCTATTATATTTATATAAAAATTGAACTGTCTCACATTGAACTAAAGTGTGAAAATGTAAAGCAATAGTCAAATATTGGCTATATCTTCAAAACTTTCAAATGTTATGATCATTTAACTGTTCCATTCCTTAAAGTACTAATAGATGATGTACTTAATGAAGTTTACATGAAACTGCAACTACGAAAAACGAGTATTTTTGTCACAGTTTGTATTGGTTCTTTTGGTTATACTTTTACTTAAGCCCATTTTTCTTTTTGTATACACTGTATGTGTGTGTTCCCTAGAACCATTTCTACATAATGTTTTGAAGATTTTCTTGAACAAAATGAAAGAAATACAATAAGGAATAACTTTTGTATTTTTAAGATATTTAAAAGCTGATTGCATTTATCAGTTTATCATATAAAATTGTAGCACATGACCAACGTTTATAAAAATAAAACGTTATTTAAGATCAGTGTTGAATAAAGAATGAAAGCATAAATTGTGGGTCGAGCTGATTGCTCTGTTGCCTCAAACTTCCATAAGTATGTCAGACATTGTTTTCGTTGCATCTCTTCTCAAACCGATTGGATTTTAAAAAACATTGTGGTCTTCTGTCTCCAATTTTGTGTTCAAATAAAAAAATGTTTTAGAAAGAAAATCAGTTGCACTTAGCTTAAATATTTTTTTATTAAAAAAGTGAAAAAATAACAGTAAAATACCAAACAATATTTTTACCTTTCAAGATAAAATATGATTGCAGTTATTTTATCCACATGCAAAATACTTGTTGCTGACCAAGTTTTATGAAAATCAAACAATATTCAAGATCAGTGTTATTAATCAGAGTATTAATATCATAATACTTTAATTAAAATTTCAATTAATGTCAAGAAAATATAATTTATACAATATATACAATATACATATTTGGTTGATTCGGTTAATTTGGGTCTCGTTCTTCTATAAGACTGGTTCATGTGCTTGGTCTAGTTGGCTGGTAGTGAGTTAGTAGTGTTAACAACAGACGATGTGGATGCTTGAGATGGTTGGATGGATATATCGCCTGGTAAGGTTGGGCTATCTGCACCAACTATATTAAATTGTGCACGAATTATTTTTTGTGCGGTTTCAATTTCAAGAAATTCTTGTGGTTGTTAAATTGTTTGTTTATTACTGGACTGTGATATAAAATCAATAACGATTGTTTAATTGAAAGATAGTGGTGATCATTCGCCTTTGCGATTACTGTTGTCTGTTCATCTATTTGTTCTTTGGTTGGGTTATGGTTGTGCTCAGTTTTCATATGATCCTTAATACAGCCCAAATACGCGTGTGAGCGTAGTCTTCTGTACAGTTTTGTTTTAGTTTTTCCTTTGTAAAACAAACTTGACTAGTCTTCGTATACTCAGTCTTGTGTGATAGTTATATTAAAATATTGTTTGAAATAAAATGAATGGACATATACTAACAGCAGAAAGTTATTAAAGATCTAAACAAACATATTTCAATTTATTTTCAGTTATGATTGGCTGCATACAAATACAGATATTGTATCTAGCAAATAAATATTGAATTACATGATACTTTGATGAATAAAATATTTCGGAATTTATTTATTTAGTATGCAAAAATGATCAAAATCTTTACATTCCAATAAATTCTTTTAATTACTCACAGATGAATGTGTGATCCAGTTCCTTTTTCTTGAGATTTCAAAATTTTGATTGAAATCCAAACTTTTGACTTTTCATATAAAACTTTATTAATTAATAGACGGAACATTGATAAATTGTTTCTTTCATTTTTTATTCAATAATTTTTGTTTCTATTCTACAAGGAAAAAAGAAAATATATGCAAAACATCAGCATGAAAATTAATTCATTTAAGTTTTTTTCCCTGACAAAAATCTTTGTTTTTATAGTTTCTTTTGTTTCTATCTCAATTTTAATCTCTTTCAATTTTGATTTTTCTTTTATAGTTTTTTTTTCAAAAATACATTTTTTATTTTTTATTCTCTATTTATTCATTTACTTTATAGAACTTTTGTTTTCTATTTTTATTTTACACGTCTTAGGCTCAGGAAATTCACTTTTCTTTTCGATGTATTATCTATATTTTTGTGAAGCCTCATATTCGATATGAAATTGTTTGATTATTTTGCCTCAAAGTTCGAACACATTTAGTACTAAAATTGTATTTATTCCCTTTTTAAATAAAATTGAATTTCTTAAGACCCAAAACTCATCGTATTCAAGAGTAAACTGTTAACAAAAATGTATGTTGATATTGGCAATTAGTTTTTACTCTAATTGTTGGTAGACAAATTATTTTTAAAAACAATTTTGAAAATCACTTTTTTCTTAAAAGTTCCAAAAATTTCTAGATGCACAATATATTTTTGAACAACTTCTAAAACAACTTTGAAAAATTCCAGCATGGCTTGAATTGTATTATTACATGCTTAAGTATTGTCATGTGACAAATTATGCTGGTCCTTCGTGGTTGTCATAAGATAACCTTTTAAGATAAAAGTGGGTTTGTTTACCTTAAGTAACATTCAAATTGAAAAACGTATTTAAATTATCAATAGAAATAATAATATTAGCGATATTTAAGATATCAATAGAAATAATAATATTAATGATATTTAAAATATCAATAGAAAAAATAATAATAATGATATTTAAGATATCAATAGAAATAATAATATTAATGATATTTAAGATACCAATAGAAATAATAATATTAGCGATATTTAAGATATCAATAGAAATAATAATATTAATGATATTTAAGATACCAATAGAAATAATAATATTAATGATATTTAAGATACCAATAGAAATAATAATATTAATGATTTTTAAGATATCAATAGAAATAATAATAGCAATACTAATACTAATACTAATACTAATACTAATACTAATATTAATATTAATATTAATAATAATAATAATAACA
>JARUHE010251272.1:0-13044 GCA_031471125.1 Archaeomysis grebnitzkii | reverse complement strand
AACTAAAAATAATATAATGTATATTAACAAAAAAGTTAACTATAAAATAATATATAACCGTACTAGAAAAAATACTTTTAACCCTTCAACAGATACAGCTTCTCCATAGCACAGTCGATAGAGCGACGGACTCGTAATCAAACGGACCAGAGTTCAATCCTTGGAGCAGGATGAACATTTAAATTAAAATTCAAACGTTAATAATTATCAAATTAAATCAATAAATAGATAAGAAAATGAAGGGTAATAATAATAATACGTAGTGGTATTAAATTACTAAATTAAATACTTTTTACAATTTTACATTTATAGCTAAAAACCTTTGGCTGTTAGCCATCTTTCAGCCATCTTTTTTTATTGGGGATAGTTGGCTAATAGCTAGCTTCCCCTTGGCTAAACGCCAAGGATACCCATCGCATTCAGCTATAGATTAGCCAACAAATCGTGACTAATAGCCAAGGATCTTTCACTAACCCTTGAATTTCCCATAGCTATTAGTCATGGGATTTTAGCTTTTCCCTTGGCCAATAGCTGAAGATTAGTGACTACAATGCTACTAGGGATATATATATATATTTATATTTATATTTCAAGTTTGTTTGTATGTATAATGTACGTGCATATATATGTGTGTGTGTGTTTGTGTATGTTTGTGTGTGTGTGTTTGTATGTGTGTTTTTTGTGTGCGTATATGAGTGTATGAGTGTGTCTGCATGTGTGTGTGTGTGTGCGTGTGTGTGTAGAGGGGTGTATGTATGTGTGTGTGTGTGTGTGTATGTGTGTGTGTGTGTATGTAGGTGTGTGTGTGTGTGTGTGTGTGTGTGTATGTATGTTTGTGTGTGGGTGTATGTGTGTGCATGTATAGTGTTTGTATATTTGTATGGGTGTGTGGGTGTAAATTTGGGTGTTTGTGTCTGCGTGTATGTATGTGTGTGCGTGTGTATATTGAATATTTCCTTCACATTAAGAGAAAGGTATTACAAATGAACAAACTATTTATAACCAATAGCAACGTATTCACCATAGAAAACACGAAAATAGAGAGAGAAAAATGCCGAACCAATAAAATTTCATTCACTTATTAATAAACCGATAACATTCGAGTACACAGACCAAGATACTACTCCGGAGAATTAATTTAGTTATGAGATCAGGCTGGAATATAACTCCAATAATTGTATTGAGTTCGATTAGTGAGACAACTTCTAAAGCAATCCTTGTCTGATATAACAACATTCTAATCTATTAATGACAATTATATGGTTAAGTTGATTACATTCAAAAGCGCAGACGCAGTGGAATTATTTTGAAATGTAATCATTTGAGTTTACTAACTTAGTATTAATATAATTTAATTTGAGTGTATTAACTTGGTATTAATTTGTTTTAATTTGAGTGTATTAACTTATTATTAATATTTTTTAATTGTAGTGTATTATTAACTTATTATTAATGTGTTTTAATCGGAGTGTATTAACTTATTATTGACATATTTTAATTTGAGTATAATAAATTATTATTAATATGTTTTAATTGTAGTGTATTATTAACTTATTATTAATGTGTTTTAATTGGAGTGTAATAACTTTTTGTTAACATATTTAAATTTGAGTGTACTAACTTAGTATTAATATGTTTTAATTTCAGTGTATTCGCTTAGTATTATTATGCTTTAATTGTAATATATTTTTAACTTATTATTAGTGTGTTTTAATTGGAGTGTATTAACTTATTATTAACGAAATTAAATTAATATATTTTAGCTTGAATGTATTAACTTATTATTAATATGTTTTAATTGTAGTGTATTATTAAATTATCATTAATGTGTTTTAATTGGAGTGTATTAATTTATTATTAAGATATTTTAATTTGACTGTATTAACTTGGTAATAATATGTTTTAATTTGAGTGTGTTAACTTATTATAAATGTGTTTTAATTTGAGTGTATTAACTTATTATTAACGTGTTTTAATTTGAGTGTATTAATTTAGTATTAATATATTATAATGTCAGTGGTTACAGACGGATGCAGATGCGTATGTGCATTCGTCGAGTCAGATTTACGGATGCGTCGAGCCACATATGGAAATCGAGCTGGTTTACGCATCTGTGCGCAATCGGTGTGGTATAATTTTTTTCAGACTTTCGATTTTTTGTCAGAATGCCAATTATTCTATTTTAAAGTGCACGTTCGTTGTTTATCGTATTTAAGTTTTTATTTCAGATAAAATAAATATATTTCACTTAATTGCAAATTTTTTTGGGCCAAAACCAAGGAAAACAATCGCCGGATGAATACCAAGCCAGTCAATAAGCAAGACTAACTGGTATATTATGTGGGAGTTGAACCTTCACTAAAAAACCTGACTTCTGGAACAGACAAAAGTTTCACTCTGTAACAGCCAAGGACTATGCAAAAAAAAACAAGTGCTAATAAGAAATGACTATGAATTACGTTTTAAATTAACTTTTAAATTAAATTAAAATCAAGATGAAGCAACAGGCCAAATTCGGTAATCATTAGTTGGAGCACGAACCGCTACATCCATACTAAAATCAGGCTGCCCACTTGACAAGAATGATATTTAAAAATATCAATGTTATTAAAAATAAAATAATTATTTTTATTTCTATCAATAAAAATAAAAACATTTTCTTTATTCTCCTCAAAAATAATCTTATTAAAAGTAAAATATTCACTTCATTATTCAAGCATGACCAAAATTATATATTTAATGTTTTTTACGTTCAGAAAAATCGTGAACAAAGTTATGTAGATTCAGAAAAATCGTGAACAAAAATAAATAATATATGTAAGGGAAACGAAGGAGATGGCGCACGCTACTATTCACCCAATACGTTAGATACTACTTCAAATAATTTATGTTCAGAAAAATCGTGAAAAAATTAATTGTATAAAAAAATAATATATGTAAGGCAAACGAAGGAGATAACGCACGTTACTCTTCACCCATCCGTCAGAATCTCATTCAAATATTTGTAGGTTCAGAAGAATCCTGAACAAAAAAAATATCAATGTTATTAAAATAAAAAATTGTCTTTCATTTTTCTAACAACAATAAAAGCCTTTATATATTCTCCTTAAAATATTAATGTTTTTAACATAAAAGTATTCACTTTCTTATTCAATCTTACATTTGTCAGCAATAATAATTGTGTATGTTTAAAAAAATCGTGAACAAGTTAAATATGTAAATCAAAGGAATGGAGATGACGCAGGCTACTATTTTCCCAATGCATCAATAAAAACCTTTCAATTGTTTTATAAGTTCAGCAAAATCTTGAACAAAACTGTATATTTAATATCTTGTAGATTCAGAAAAAATGTGAGCAATATTATTGCCTTTATGCAAGGCAAACGAGGAAAATGACTCGCATTACTAGTCACCCAATGCTTCAGAATCCCTTTCAAATATGTTACAGGTTCCAAAAAAATCATGAACAAAGCTATGCCTATAAGGCAAATGAAGGAGATGGTGGATGTTACTATTCACCCAATGGGTCTTTAATCTCCTTCAAATATTTGTAGGTTCATAAAAATCGTGAACCAAAAAATAATACATATATGTAAGGCAAAGGAAGGAAATGACGCACGTTACTATTCACCCAATGAGTCAAACTCCCCCTCAAACAATTACAGGTCCAGAAAAATTGTGAACAAAATAACACCCAGCTGCATACATTGAATGTGGTTTTCCAAAAAATTGTATAAGTTCAGAAAAAATTGTGAACAAAGCTATTACTCACCAGCAACATTATTAAGAAATACATTAACTGCAGACTTGAAATGTTTCCGGTGAGAACAATGAATTACCTGATTAAGAAGAGCATTCTATAATTTACAATAAAATCGAATACAACACTTAGCATAATGATAGGTTAAGTAATTTATAGAGGAAAAGGCATAATCATTTAAAGTTAAGGCATACCTAGTTGCCCTGCCATGAGTATATGGAGCAGGCAGTTGAGGATGCAGTGGGTGGTCCACATTGTTAACAATTTTGTAAAGAATTGATAAACCAGCAACTTTCCCACGTTTTTTCAAGGTCAATGGAGATATTTAGCAGGAAGAAGCGGATATTATTAAGGGCACGAGTTAATAGTTTCAAATGCGAATCCGCGGCTGAAGACCAAACAGAAGAACAGTACTCAAAACATGGTAAGATAAATGCATAAACAGACTTGATTGCAGCTGCATCATTGCCAAGCGTCCTGAAACATTTACGGATGAGTCCAGTTTTCTGAGAGATAGAAGCTGCAATGGACCGCAAATGCTTAAGGGAGTTGGATACATCCAAAGAAGTCCCACACAAAGACAATGGTGGTGAGTAGGATACGTTGTTAGAGATCTACTAACAATGATGAAGTTGGTTTTCAAGGGGTTCAGTTTCATACCACATATAATACACCATGAATGAATCTTAAGAATCTTAGAGAATTGGCAACAGCAGAACGAGCAATAGGTAATTTAACTATATATTTAATTATAGTGCAGTATCATCTGCGTAGGAGACAATCTTGTTTTCAAGATTGTTCCACATATCTGCTGTGAACAAGATAAATAATAGTGGACCCAAGACACTGCCCTGTGAGAGTCCAGAAGCTACAGACTGGAAACTAATGAACGTCCCATAAACCGAAAAACGTTGTTTCCGGTGAAATAAAAGTTTCTCAATTATATTGAAAACAAGTCCTCCCAAACCCATAAGTTTCAATTTGTACAGCACGCCCTTGTGGTTGACTAAATCAAAGGCTGAGCTGAAATCAAGAGAGATGACCCTTGGTTCAGCACAATTATCTAAAGAGAGTTGCAGGTCATGAGTTAATACAATTAGAGCATCAAAGGTACCAAAACTTTTTCTGAAACCAAACGGCATCTTAGGAAAGATATTGTTCATACTAACAGATTTATTAGCTTACTCTATATCACTAGCGCTTTTGATTGATACCTTTTTCTCAATTTTTTGATTATATAACTTTTGGAATCAAAGAGTCAAATTGTTATATTTTTCGAAAAAATATCTTACACCATAACATATGTTTACAATTGACAGGCGTACCAGCTGTATTCATTTTCCCACCACGGCGCGAAAAACAAATGTAGGTTAGGCTAATAGGTGTTTTTGGCCACATAAAACCATTTGAGTGGCAAAGTCAGGTTAGGTTTTGCTTACTGGGTCACGATAATGCTAAACTTTATTTAAATACTGGTTTATGGAGAAGCAAAAGAATAGCCTAAGTCTTTTTTGAAAATGTAATGTCATCCGATGGTTGTACCATAATTATTTGATAAATTATTTATTTTAGCTATTATTTAAGTTATATTAATCACAATATGAACATATGGGCATCAATCGAGTATAGAGTACACTAGTATATGCCGTTTTTACATAATTTTTATATTTTTTGAAAAAAATAGCCGTATTGAAAGGCGGCCTAAACTATAGTTTTGATACGACTGGCAAAAATTGAACGGCCTTCGCCCGGTACATTTCTTATCATTGCATTTAAAAGGTTATCTGGAATTTATAAAATTGTTTATTTGTAAATATCGTAGATAGATATAATTTATTATTCAACATAATTATTTTTGTATAAATACATGAGATAAATGTATTTGTTATCAAAATATTTAGCCTAAATGCCTAGTATCATATCATGATCGATCTACTCTGTAGAGTGACATTTATTATTTTTGTTTTTACTTATAATAATGTGATACGATTATTTTCTGGAAATGATGGTAAAGGCTTTAATATAAGAATTGAAACATTTCTACGGCTATACATTAAGATACTCAAAACTGTGCAATCTGTGTTCTATATCTCTTTAAACTTTGGTGATCTTATTTTTGTAATCCTTACAATAATGTATATATTTAATCAGTCGCAGACTTCTTGATGATAATTCTAAGTCATCAACAAATCTAAAAATTACTGTCATTAACATTGTTTTCATTATTTTTTTCTCTAAATAATTTTTCATTTACGTTTTTTTTTTAAAACACTTCTTTTTTTAAGAAATGACGTTACTTCCTTTTACATAATGAAAGAGGACGGAATTTTATAAAATACCTTGAATGGGGTTTGTACTGTACTTGCCTGTGCTCTCCTGACCCAGTTATAATTTATCATGAGATAAATCATGGAGTAATCATAGTTTATTTATACGTTGTCTATGATGTCCAATGATAAATAATTACATTATGTATGTCAGATCCACTTTCTTACCATCAGATATAACTTTAACTAAACATAATTATGTGAAGTTACAAAAAATATTTTCAAAAAAATATAAAGCAATAATAATTGTATGTATATATAATATATAATATATAAAACAAATTATTATATCTCAATATGATTTTTTGAGGCTGAATATATAAATAAGAAGACAAAAAATAAGACTTAAATATCGTTCAGTGTAAAGTCTAATATGATTTATGAAATATGGTTTCCTTTAGAATTTAGAGAGGCCCGATTTTGTTTTAAAAAAATGTATGTGGACTTATTTTTAAATAAAACATTGTTTCATTACAAAATCACATTTACTAAACTATCTTTCAAATGAAGAAAGTGTTGCATTTAGAACTATTTTAAGTTGTTTAGCATTCTTTCTCTATATCTTCTGTATATGTTATACTGTTCTTAAACTTTAGAGGTATCACGTGAAGCATCTTATGTGTTGTCATTTTCAGTATCACATTTGTCTTTCATATTTTTTTAAATATTTATAAATATTATAAAAAATAATTAATAGAAAAATAGACTATCCAATTGCTGTGAATATTTCGTCTTAAAATTAGTGGTCAGACATATGAACTGTAGCGTCATGGGACATGGTCATGGAGTTGTATCCAGCACAATTAAAAGGTATGTTTCAAGTAAATATTCAAAACTCCATTTTTACCTCGTCGGCAAACATAGTTCATGCCATAGGTATTACTACTAACTCATATACAATCACCATTCACAAAAACTGTAAAAAATATGAATAAACTTATTTAAGTTTCAGCGCGAAAACGTTTAGATTATACATACTTACTCTAATGACTAGCAATATCAAAACAGATTATACAATGTCATTAACTAACAATGATAATATGTTGTAATCTATATTTATTTTAGGATTATGATCAATATATTCGAAATGTACAATAAATATTCGCACCATGCAATACTTTTTACAATTAAAAGTTAAGTATACGTATTTTGCTTGTTTTAATTTACATGTAGCGTTATTATATAGGCGGTATAAGACTCACAATGTTAATGTATTCAGGCTGAATAACCTATTTGTAAACTGTGAAAACATACACGGACATTTGACGACCAAAACAAATAAATTGTATGGTATAGAAACCATATAGGCATTTAAAGTGCATGCAGTTTGATTCTTCACAACAGTTTTAGAATCGCCAATATATCCTAGTTGAATAATTGAACAAAATTATTTATATGCAAAGTTTTATTTCAAAAGATCGGTTTTTGTAGGTATTAACCAAATAATTGTAAGCTGACGTGGTTGATACTACTAACACTTAAGCCAGGGGATGTGATTAGTGTTTTCAAGTGGTTACACACCAAGATCATCCACACATTGGTAACCATCTCTGGTATAGATCATTAGTCGGAAACAAACTATAACATTATATATGTAAGTAACAAACTTTGACAGGTATTTTTATATTTTTATGTTGATTGTTTATATGATAAAAGTTGATCAATAAAAAGTAGACTTTAGTAGGATGTTATGTTTTATATTCAATATATTGATGTGCTTACTAAAAGTAGCAAAAGGTAACTTTTCAAGTAAACTATGTATATAATTAAAAAGTATTTTAAATATCATCTTCTATTTCTTTTGCTTAAGATTTACCTTTAAAAATATACCATATGTCTTTAAACATAAAATAGTCGCTTTAAAAATAGTATTTTTGAATTAACATTAGCTTATACCAAAACTGTACTGCCATAAAAATAACTTTAACAGTTATGCTGCTGCAGATATTCAAAAATGTTATCATTAAAACATTGTTTTGCTTGTTGGTCAATGTATACATTTTGAGGTTTTGATAATTTAGATTGTATGTAACTTTATAGAACATAAGAAGTGAACTTGGTACTATTAAATTTTAAAATAAAACTTGTATTTATTTATAGGATATATCAAAGTTTCTAATTAATACATTGTCTTATTTAAATGTTCTGACTTTTAAACTATATTATGCCTCTACGAATATATATTGTTATAACTTCCTAAGACAAACCCATTGAATAATGTTCATTTATTTTTCCAACATGTATCTAGTATAATTCTTCTTGATTATTTTTGTAAAACTTGATAAACAATTCCATACTATTCAATATGATAAAAAAATGTTCAACTACATTGGCAAAACTTGAATATTTTTTAAATGAAAAATACCAACTAGTAAAAAAAATTAATAACATTTATTTTTATAAAAAAATTGTTTAGCACAATATATTCGCATTGCCATATAACTTTATTTTGCCAAGACGGCTTAGAATACTAAAAAGGTTTTCAAGTTCATAATGTAAATTCCAACCAAATATTTCTCTCTGACATAAAATATTTGCATTTTCTCAAACATTGTGTTGTTGTTGAGAATTATTCATAAGTTTATTTATAATACAATGCGAATGACAATTGTCTTTTTAATGTACCACGACATCCCTTTGATTTTATGTCAACATTTTTAATGGTGAAAAATATAATGTTTTTCTCTTTCGTTTATGTGTTTCAAATTTTATTTGTATTGTTTATTTTGTAAATAACTCTAATTTGCTTAAGACATCAACACCTCAATACCATTTGATTAATATATACAAGTAACTAATAACTGTACAGTCACTGACATAGACACAGTCTCTGCGAAGTAACTACACAGTCTCAAACACAGACACAATCTCCGACAAGTACCTACACAGTCTCCGACACAGATACAGCGTCCGACTAGTAACTATTCAGACATCAGATGGAAACAAGGCCAGGTCCGTCCACGCTCCGGAAAATAAGGCTGACTGTCGCAACCGGCAAACCCATACTCGACCCAGATCCTTCTGTCAGTTTTCAAACAAAACATTTATTCTGACTATGATCCGGTTCCGGTTGTCAGATCCATGTCGGCCTATATTTGGACAATGACCCAGTTATGTTACTGTGTCTGCCGGAATAGAGCCGTAAATTGGCTATTTTCACAATGATATTAGTCTGTTTGCGCCATACTCATCCAGGTCAGACATATTGAAATCAGCACTGAGCTATAACGCAGCCACGTTGAAAATAGTATTGGCCTACCTTCGTCCAGTTTGGAACCACATTGCAAACAGTGTTGGCCTACTTGGGGCCAACTTTCAAAGAAGTTGAATCCGCATCACAACCATTACTGGATAATACCTTAGTCATTTCCAATCCACATTAAATTAATTATCTTATATATAAGCCATTGTATAACCAGGCTTGGTAATAGAAATACGATTTTAGGCAATTTTAAATATAGTATAACAAATAAAAACAATTATTACATGACTTTAAATGTACAACTATGTTAGAATTACAACATTTAACTATAAATAAATATTCTTTGTTTTTAGTTTTAAAAATTACCTTAGCTAGAAACGAAAACAATTTTCTTTGAAAGTTTATAGCAATAAATGTTTATGCAAACATGCAACTAAAAAATCATGGGTTTGAATAAAATTATGATATTCATAAAGAAAACACAAGCTTTAAGTAATTCACAGAAGAGCAATGCAAACACGTATCTAATTAAAACGCAAACGATATCAACTGTAAAGTGCGTCACCATTGGTTTAACTATATACGGGGGCCGTTACTGAAATGTCTCGGGTGCTGTTGCTTGATACATGGACATTGATCCATCTTGAATGGTCGTTAAAAGATTTACTTATTACAAAGCTTGGCCATAATATGGCTTAGACTGCAGTATCTAACTAGTTTAATGCGAATTCAAAATGGCTAAACAATGGTACAGCACGGTTTTGACGCGGTGTTATTGTGGTTTAAAGTTGGCCGTCCTTAGGTCTAGCCCTTTTTGCAATTTTTCTACAAACTGGCCCAAGGTATGCCGGCACTGATTGCAATCTGTCTGACATATGAAATGATACTGTTTTCATACAGCTGATACGGTTGATAAATGTCCAAACTACGGTTCTATTCTTGCAAGCATGGTAGCAGTACGCCTGCAGACCGGCAAGCGAATATGGCCCAGATATGGCCGTTGTGCAAATATAGGTCCGCCGGAATCTGGCGACCGGAACTAGGCTGAATTGACAGTAGGATATGGGCCAAGTCTTGTCAATATCGACTTTTCTGTTACCAAAATTGTTGACATACATCTTTCGCTTGATTAGATGTTGAGTATACCTGATAATTTACTTCTGTCGCTTCTGATTTTTTTAAGAAAAGCTTTATCATTTGCTAGCTTTTTAGATCACACTGTTTAGCTTTTGGGGTTCATTGTAGTTCGAATCATTCTTGCATTGACTTCAATAAGAGCTTTAAATATTTTATCCATGTTGCATGTTATACTGATTGATCAACAATATCACAAGTAAGGTAAGCTTTATGTCATATTATTGGCGGTTACCTCACTTGTGATATTTTCGTTTCATATATATGATGTTAGCTATTTCCCTCATGCAATCATAATCTTAATAATTACAAATTTGAAAAATACATATATATTTATAAAAAAAAACTTAGCTCAACTATTGAGTAAATATTTGTAGTGTTTTCTCCATGGAGAAAAAAAACTAGAAAGCAATAACATTTACATAATTGGAAATTGTTTTTATTGTTAAAGTTTAAAAAAAAAGATAAAAAATAACAAAATAAAAAAAGAGCAAAAATAATAGAAAAAATGAAAAGAATAAAAGTAATACCAAAGAAAAGAATAATCAAAGATAAAAATAATAAAGAATTATAAAAGTAATAATAAACAAAGAATAAAAGGAACATAAAACAATAAATAAAACACAAAAAAGGATACAAAGAATGAAATTATAAAATAATGAAGATATTAAAAAGGATAAAAACACAAAAATAAAAAGGGAAAAATAGAAGAATGAAAAAGTGTTTCAGAAATGTAAAGAATACAAAATGTAAAACAATCAAAAATTGTCAAAATAATATAACAGGAGAACAAAGCAATAAACAAATAATGAAAAAGAATAATCAAAATTATGCTATACAAAAAACAAAAATAAGGAATAGGGTAAAACAAACAAAAAAGTAATGAAAAAAGAATAAAAAAAATAGAAATGACAATGAATTGATAAGTTGAACAAGAAGATTTAAAAATGAAAAGATAGAAAATACTAAGAAGAATATAATTAATAGAGGGAATAAAAAATAAAAATAATAAAAACAATACCAAGAATAAAAATAATACAGAGAATACAAACAATATACTTTACAGGAAAAAAAACAATAAATCGAACAAAAACAGAATATACAAAGAATAAACAAATACAAAAACATAATAAGAAAAATATAATATAAGGTGGGAGGCACAGTTCAATGTAACATCGGTGGCACAAGTAAGTATCTATCATTTTTCAAATAGAAAAATAAGAATAAATTCTTATGTTTTGTTGTACATTTCATACTGTGGATAAGTACCATTGGTTTTCACAGTATAGAATTTACAACAAAAATAATAAGTAATAACCTTAGTATTCTCATTTTTCGATTTGGAAAATGCCAAATACTTGTGCCAGCGATGGTGCTAAAACATTTTTAATTAAAATTGAAATCGTTTTAAACCCTTTAAGTTCTTTATAATTGAGCCATCGACTTATAATTTTATTTCAGAACAGCATGGATGAATCGAGACATTGTTACTGTATAGCAAAACTCACAAAAACACGAAACATAACATTAGACTGCATCCAAAAAAATCTTATGAAAAAGACGTCATCACCATTAAACATATAATTTTTGCATACTGATTCCCGAAATTAAACTCCTTTTTTCTGAGAGGTTCGCATTTTTTTGTAATAATAACACAGTCAATGATCACACCCGGACATTACACAGTAATAACATTATCGACATAGCTGCCTATGAACCTATGACTATAATACTATAACTAGAACCTCAGGAGCAAAACAAATACTACCACAGTGTTCAGCACGCAAAACTGAACCGGAAAATGATATTTTCATTTATGTTACATTTTTGATGCAGCCCAGTGTAATAATATAATCTTCATATGTTTTTTGAATCAATTTTATTAACAAGTGTACAAATAAGGTTATGTTAGTTAATGTGTCAAAAATAGTAACATAATTTAAAATTGAAAATATCCCAAATGTTAAGTTTCATTAATTCTAAAAATAAAAAATAAGCAAATAAATCAAACTTTACATGACAAGGTTGTGTATTGGCGGATATTTCATCTAAATAAAAAGTTGTAAGTTATTTAACATTTTAATTTTTTACTAGTTTTTTTATAAATAACAAAGAGAAAATAGAAATACTGAAAACAAAAATTATAAATAAAAACCCTTTTTTTTACAATTAATACAAATATTTTAAGGAAAAAAAGTAAAACAAATTTCTCGCCATCACGATTAGTTATGTACAAGTCATCTCACGAACTTTCTTTATTTTTGAGTGAATTCTCTTGTTTTTCATTTGTTTAATCTTTCTCGTGTTGTTATTTTTGTTGTTTTTGTGTTTGTTTAGTGTTGTGTTATTATTTGTGTTACTATTTTATGGTCAGCGTTTTCTTATTTGTTTTGTAATTATATATGTTATTGCTTATGTTATTATTTTTAAAAACATTATCTGGTTTTGCATTTGTTTAACTTTGCCTGTGTTGTTAACCCTTTCTCTCATAGCGTTGCTCTAGAGCAACACTTCAATAAATATGTATTTATAAGTTATGTAGGATAATTTTCAATATTTTGGGAGTGTTGGTATGTTAGGAAGGGTATTTTGCGGCAGTAGCACGTGAGTCACAGAGGGGG
>JARUHE010251161.1:0-13044 GCA_031471125.1 Archaeomysis grebnitzkii | reverse complement strand
TTTTCTTAATGTTTCAAAATATAGAGATTAAATTATATTCTGTTGATAATAAGAATAAATAATAATAATAAATAACAATATAATAATAATAATATATAAAGAATAAATAAATATAATAATAAGAATAATAATAATATAAAAATAATAATAATAATATAATAATAACAATAATAATATAATAATAATAATAATAATATAATAATATAATAATAGTAATAATAATGTAATAACAATAATAAACCAGTATGTAAGCAAATTTTAACATTATCGTGACCCACGAAACAAAACCTAACCTGACCTTGCTCCTCAAAGGGTTTTCGGTGGCCAAAAACACCTATAAATATAAACATATCTACTATTGGGTAAATGTGATCTTAAAATTGCACTTTGCGAGATCTAGCAACTTTTAAAAACGTGGGATATTTCTTTGTTTACTAGCAACACAATTCGTTGTTATGAAAATACATCCCATCCGGTGACACAACTGCCTACTAATAATAATAATATAATAATAAAACTATAATTTCCAATAAAAACAAAAGATAAGAGTTTAATGATTGGATATTTTTGTTCCCATGACGTAATGTTTGTATGTTCATATATAAACATTAAACATTTGTATGTTTATAGGTTTGTATGTGTAAATATGAATATTAAACGCTTTATGGTTTTGCGGGCATTAATGTGAAGGAAATCTTAAGCTTCTGCCCACAGCCCGCCAAGGTCCACTCTTCAAATCATGTGATCATCGGATTCTTATCCAGCTGTACCATCCCCATCTGCTAGATTTTATTGTTCAAGTACGTTTTCAACAATACTTCTTTTTGCTAGACAACTGAAGGCGGTATTTGATAATTTCTTTCACATTTGCCTTCATAACCATAAAAAAAGTATTAACATGGGAGTGATTTATCATTATTATAAAAACCTTGTATGTTTAAACATACGAATATATTAATTGATCAATTTTTATAATTATAAATATTTTTGGTATTTTAATTTGTATTTCTTTATTATAGTTATGGTCGACGATTGCAGCTGCGTCTGGAATGGCGCAGTACTATCTAGTACTGCGCAGTATTATCTATTATTGGGCAAAAACTAGATAGCATTGCACAATATTGGAGTTAGTTTAATGTTAACAAAAAATCTTTTATTTGATAACCACTAACTATTTTAAAAATACCAACGCATTAATTTACATTTCATTATCTACAGTTGGATAGAATAATCCAACCACAGAGCCATGTAGTTGAAATACTCTAACCACAGAGCCATGTAGTTGAAATACTCTAACCACAGAGCCATGTAGTTAAAATACTCTAACCACAGAGCCATGTTGTTAAAATACTCTAACCACAGAGCCATGTAGTTCAAATACTTTACCCACAGCGCCATGTAGTTAGAACACTCTAACCACAGATTCATGTAGTTGAAATACTCTAACCACAGAGCCTTGTAGTTGAAATACTCTAACCACAGAGCTATGTAATTGAAATACTCTAACCACAGATCCATATAGTTAAAATACTCTAACCACAGAGCCATGTAGTTGAAATACTCTAACCACAGAGCCATGTAGTTGAGATATTCTAACCACAGAGCCATGTAGTTAAAATACTCTAACCACAGGGCCATGTAGTGAAAATACTCTAACCACAGAGCCATATAGTTAAAATACTCTAACCGCAGAGCCATGTGGTTAAAATATTCCAACCACAGAGCCATGTAGTTAAAACACTCTAACCACAGAGCCGTGTAGTTAAAATATTCTAACCACAGGGCCATGTAACTAAAATACTCTAACCACAGAGCCATGTAGTTCAAATACTCTAACCACAGAGTCATGTAGTAAAAATACTCTAACCACAGAGATATGTAGTTAAAGTATTCTAACCACAGAGCCATGTAGTTAAAATATTGTAACCACAGAGCCATGTAGTTGAAATAATCTAACCACAGAGCCATGTAGTTAAAATATTCTAGCCACAGAGCCATGTAGTTAAAATATTCTAACCATAGATCCATTTAGTTAAACTACTCCAACCACAGAGCCATGTAGTTAAAATACTCCAACCACAGAGCCATGTAGTTAAAATACTCCAACCACTGAGCCATGCAGTTAAAATACTCTAACCACAGAGCCATGTTACTAAAATACTCTAACCACAGAGTCATGTAGTTGAAAATACTCTAACCACAGAGCCATGTAGTTAAAATAATTTAACTACAGAGCCATGTAGTTGAAATACTCTAATCACAGAGCCATGTAGTTAAAATATTATAACCACAGAGCCATGTAGTTGAAATACTCTAACCACAGAGCCATGTAGGTAAAGTATTCTAACCACAGAGCCATGTAGTTGAAATACTCTAACCACAGAGCCATGTAGTTAAAATATTCTAACCACAGAGCCATGTAGTTAAAATACTCTAACCACAAAGCCATGTAGTTAAAATATTCTAACCACAGAGCCATGTAGTTAGAATATTCTAACCACAGAGCCATGTAGTTGAAACACTCTAACCACAGAGCCATGTAGGTAAAGTATTCTAACCACAGAGCCATTTAATTGAAACACTCTAACCACAGAGCCATGTAGTTAAAGTACTCTAACCACATACCATTTAGCTAAAATACTCTAACCACAGAGCCATATAGTTAAAATACTCTAACCACAGAGTCATGTAGTTAAAATATTGTAACCACAGAGCCATGTAGTTAAAATAAATCATTTGACCATCAATGTGTGCTGGCCAAGTGGTTAAAGTGACAAACTTATGATTAGCATTTTTCGATTTCTTGTCTTTTTTTTCATAACTTTTCTCACGTTTTTTTCATGATTTTGTAACGTTTTTTCTCGTGACTTTTTCCGTGCCTTGTTCACGTTTTTTATGATTTTTTACGAGATTATCCATGTTTTCTCGCGTTTGTTTTTCATGTTTTTGTCAAGCACCTTCGAATTCCATGAGTTAGTGGTTCCGGGGGCCATCTCATGTGCTTCTTGACTTAAAAACGTCATATTTATAATCACAAAGTTTAAAAAAGTTTTAACTTTTGTAAATGTGTTACTACGATCGCATAATATGCAAAAAGGTGTCTACATCTTTACAATAAAGCTTTTTGAAGTATACAAAATTTAAATATAAAAACAAGCCTTGACATTCGGTTTTCTTTGATACCCTGGTGGCATTTTGAGAAACTATGATAGCCATTGGAAATGAAAAGTTATTGATGAATAGAGTTATTGTAAATATATTTTACTGAAATTACTACAGATAATTATTAGAATACCATATTTTATGTTAAAATATTTCAAATACGTTTTATAAGTGTATTAACAAAATACACACTTTGGTGATTTGTGTATGAGAAGTTTATGTTAAATTTCATTTGACAGAACGTTTTCCTAATCGTTAACAGCAACATTTATAAAAGGATGTTGTGTTTGACCAGTGGTTAACTTATTACTTTTGCGGTCGTTAGGATAGCGATTAATGTTAATCCTTCTACATTTATTTTACATTACAATTTGTTTAGAATAGGTACTCCTGGTGGACTTCAAAAATATCCATTTTATATCCTGGGGTCCCCCCGAAAACGGGGTTGAGAAACCCTGCCTTAGAGTATAGTATACACACTTGAATGTAGGTAATAGCTGACAAGTTTCATTGAGAAGCGCTGATTAATGACACCAAATAGTCATAGAGTTAATGTTGCTGAAATTATTTTATTGTTATTGAACATACAGAAAACAATTTTATTATTGTTAATGATATTGCAATTTAATTGTTAATTTACATAGAAACTAGTTTTATTATCTTTCTTCCAACAAACATTTTAATTATTTTTAATTACAATATAATTAATTGCAATTGTAACATTATTCAATTACGTAAAATAATTAAAAATTTATTTTGAACTTGAACTTTTTGTATATCAATTCAAAGGAAATTCGAATAACACCCTACGTGTTTCAGACATTTTTTTTATAATACTACCCACAACATGAGGTTCTATTAGGGGTAAGCTACTAACACACTGCTAGATATATATGATAATATATGTTTCGTACATGGCGCTCCCTCGAAATCTTGGTAAGGCTACATAAAAAATTATATTGTTATTATGGAACACATACAATTTAAATGAATGCATTATTGTTTAAAAAAGACAATTTAAATGAATCCATTATTCCTTAAAAATACAATTTAAATGAATGTACTGTATTATTATTTAAGAAAAACAATTTAAACGAATTTATTATTTTTTGAAAAACACAATTTGAATGAACGTATTATTCTTTAAGAAATATAATTTAAATAAATGTAGTATTATTTATAAAATACAATTTAAATGAATGTATTATTATTTAAAAATGCAATCAAAATGAATGTTCTATTCCTTAAGAAATACGATTTAAATGAATGTATTATTATTTATAAAATACAATTTCAATGAATGTATTATTATTTAAAAAATACAATTTAATTGAATGTATTATTCTTTAAGAAATACAAATTAAATGAATGTATTATTTTCTAAAAAAAAACAATTTATATGAGTGTATTATTCTTTGAAAATACAATTTAAATGAATGTAGTATTATTTTAAAAATACAACTTAAATGAATGTTTTATTAATTATAAAATACAATTTAAATTAATATATTATTCTTTAAAAAATAAAATTTAAACGAATGTTTTATTAACTATAAAATACAATTTAAATGAATATATTATTCTTTAAAAAATACAATTTAAATGAATGTATTATTCTTTAAGAAATACAATTTATATGAATGTATTACTCTTTAAGAAATACAATTTAAAAGAATGTACTATTATTTAAAAGTACAATTTAAATGAATGTATTATTATTTAGAAAATACAATTTAAATGAATGTATTATTATTCATCAAATACAATTTAAATGAATGTATTATTATTTAGAAAATATTATTTATAAAATGCAATTTAAATGAATGTATTATTATTTAAAAATACAATTTAAATGAATGTATTATTATTTAAAAATTACAATTTAAATGAATGTTTTAATAATTATAAAATACCATTTAAATTAATATATTATTCTTTAAAAAATACAATTTAAACGAATGTATTATTCTTTAAGAAAGACAATTTAAATGAGTGTCTTACTCTTTAAGAAATACAATTTAAATGAATGTATTATTATTTAAAAATTACAATTTAAATGAATGTTTTAATAATTATAAAATACAATTTAAATGAATATATTATTCTTTAAAAAATACAATTTAAACAAATATATTATTCTTTAAGAAATACAATTTAAATGAATGTATTACTCTTTAAGAAATACAATTTAAATTAATGTAACATTATTTATAAAATACAATTTAAATGAATGTATTATTCTTTAAAATATACTATTTGAATGAATGTATTATTGTTTATAAAATGCAATTTAAATGAATGTAACATTATTTATAAAATGCAATTTAAATGAATATATTATTATTTATAAAATACAATTTAAATGAATGTATTATTATTTAAAAATACAATTTAAATGAATGTATTATTATTTATAAAATCCAATTTAAATAAATGTTTTATTAAAAAAAAAATTTAAATGAATGTATTATTCTATAAAAAATACAATTTAAACGAATGAATTATTCTTTAAAAAATGCAATTTAAATGAATGTATTATTATTTATAAAATACAAATTAAATGAATATATTATTATTTACAAAATACAATTTAAATGAATGTAATATTATTTATAAAATGCAATTTAAATGAATGTATTATTATTTAAAAATACAATTTAAATGAATGTAACATTATTTATAAAATGCAATTTAAATTAATGTATTATTATTTAAAAATACAATTTAAATGAATGTAACATTATTTGTAAAATACAATTTAAACGATTGTATTATTATTTAAAAATACATTTTAAATGAATGTATTATTATTTATAAAATGCAATTTAAATGAATATATTATTATTTAAAAATACAATTTAACTGAATGTATTATTATTTATAAAATACAATTTAAATGAATGTAACATTATTTATAAAATGCAATTTAAATGAATGTATTATTATTTAAAAATACAATTTAAATGAATGTATTATTATTTATAAAATGCAATTTAAATGAATGTATTATTATTTAAAAATACAATTTAACTGAATGTATTATTATTTATTGAATATAATTTAAATGGGTGTATTATTATTTGGAAAATACAATTTAAATGAATGTATTACCATTTATAAAATATAATTTAAATGAATGTACTATAATTTAAAAATACAATTTGAATGAATGTATTATCATTTATAAAATACAATTTAAATGAATGTATTATTTAAAAAAAAACAATTTAAATGAATGTATTATTATTTATAAAATGCAATTTAAATGAATGTATTATTATTTAAAAAATACAATTTAAATGAATGAATTATTATTTATAAAATACAATTTAAAAGAATGTATTAATATTTAAAAATACATTTTAAATGAATGTATTATTCTTTATAAAATGCAATTTAAATGAATGTATTATTTAAAAAAAATACAATTTAAATGAATGTATTACTATTTATAAAATACAATTTAAATGAATGTATTATTATTTATAAAATACAATTTAAATGAATGTATTATTATTTATAAAATTCAATTTAAATGAATGTATTATTGTTTATAAAATACAATTTAAATGAATGTTTTATTTAAAAAAAAAATACAATTTAAATGAATGTATTATTATTTATAAAATACAACTTGAATGAATGTATTATTATTTATAAAATATAATTTAAATGAATATATTATTATTTATAAAATGCAATTTAAATGAATGTATTATTGTTTATAAAATACAATTTAAATGAATGTTTTATTATTTATAAAATGCAATTTAAATGAATGTATTATTGTTTATAAAATTCAATTTAAATATGCCACGATCGACACAAATCCAATCCAAATCCAGAAAATTGTTTTTAACTGGAAATTTAAGATCATAGTTTTAAGCTAGGGAAATATTTTAACCAGTCGCGAAAACCCAAAAGTTCAACATTTTGCCAAACCCCCGAGTTTCTTTCTCAACCATAAAAAACAGAGAACTGTTACACGTGCGACATCAAAATTAATCTTGGTTTATTATAAAAAAGTAATTCCTTAAAAATGATCAGATAAACAAAAGAAAAAGGGATGGCCAAGGACTACAACAATCACAACACCAAGCCCAGTAATAGACAAGGTAATAATATTTATTTAGTTTGTTTAATTGTAAGTAAATATTTAGCTATTTGAGTTTTAAAATTTGAAATTAATAAAACCCAAACTGAAAACTAATCTATTTATAATCAATCAATCCTTTCTGGGGTAAACCATTTTCAAATTTTAGAAAAATTCAACACCAAGTTCTAAGGCCTCAACTTAAAATCAAACTAAAAACAATTTAAAATGACCAAAACTATACATTATACATTTTTAATTATTAAAACTAAAAATATTATTTATGTTGCCTGACTTCTTTTATTATTTTCAGTTGATAACATGGTGTTGAAAACATGCAGGGTGCCAAATGTGGGCAAGTGGGTTTGTGAGGTGTTATGTGATTAGGAGTTTGTTCTATTTTAGTGTGCGAGAAAATGTGATTTTAACTTTATAGAAAATTATGTAAATAGGCGAGATGCCGGATTTAGAGAACAAAGTAAGATGTTTTTATAATTTGTAAAATGTTAAGTATTAATTGTCTCAAAAACATGTTTTCCATTTCTTTTATAAATTATATGTTTTTGACGACTTAATTTGATTATCATTAATAAATGAACTTTTGACGACAAAATGTCTTTCTTCATATCTAAATTAAGTTTATTAATGGATATCACCTTACAATTTGTAAACTGTTCAGTATTAATTATCTCAAAAACAGGTTGTTTCATTTGTTTTATAAACTATAAGTTTTTGATGGTTTATTTTCATTAATACGAATAATTATATTTTTCTTCATCAATATTTCAACAAAGTACCTTAGAGATTTCCATAAGCCACAAATTTTGTTAATAAAATACAGACTGAAATTTATTTGAAAGTTAATATTGAAATAATACAAAATGTTTGTTTATTTCCTTTGAATTCATTGAATACACCAATGTTTATCATGTTAGCTGAAATTTGTCTTGGGGAAAATATTTTTTCATCAATGTTTAAAATCAATTTCAGAAATCTCAGTCCCATTTTTTTACTTTATAAAATTAAAAGGCTGGACTTCATTTGAAATTGATGTTGAACAACTTTAAATCACTTATCTATTTGAATTCATTTCATAATTTAATATCTAAGAATTAGTATTTTCAGCATAAGTTTGTACTGAAAAAGTTTACATACAATTCCTATATTCCTTTCTGAAATTCTTTTTTTTGTTTGTTATATTTATATAAACCTAGGCTATTAATGTTTATTGTAGATGTTTGCAATGTTATTTATTAATAAATTATTGGTAGTTAATCTTTACTTTCTCCTACTTTAAATATGCTCACTGTATATTTAATAATTATCCGCGGTCTACAATATTATAGTTTTCTTTATAGCTAGGCATTCTATATCACCTTCATTGAGAGCTTTTCTGCCAGTCAATTCACTCCTTCAAGAAATTGCCTGTGCTCAGTCACCTACCACAATAAAGTGAACTCCCATTGAGATTTATTTCTATTGTAGACCCAAGGATTACAACTCAGCTTATATTTTTTTTACTGACAGGGTTCTGGATTGGTGATTTTTCAAAGAGTCAAACACCAGAACGCCTCTCAAAATGAATGTATTATTATTTAAAAAATACAATTAGATGAATGTATTATTCTTTAAAAAATACAATTTAAATAAATGTATTATTCTTTAAAAAATACAAATCAAATGAATGTATTATTATTTAAAAAATATAATTTAAAAGAATGTATTATTCTTTAAGAAATACAATTTAAATGAATGTATTATTTATATAAAATACAATTTAAATGAATGTATTATTCTTTAAAAAATATAATTTAAATGAATGTATTATTATTTATAAAAGACAATTTAAATAAATGTAAAATTATTTAAAAAATACAATTTAAATGAATGTATTATTCTTTAAAAAATACAATTTGGATGAATGTATTGTTTTTTTGTGAAATACAATTTAAATGAATGTATTATTATTTGAAAAATACAATTTAACTGAATTTATTATTATTTAAAAAATACAATTTAAACGAATGTATTATTTAAAAAAAATACATTTTAAATGAATGTATTATTATTTATAAAAAGAAAATTTAAATAAATGTATAATTATTTAAAAAATACATTTTAAATGAATGTATTATTCTTTAAAAATTACAATTTAAATGAATGTATGATTCTTTGAAAAAATTAATTTAAATAAATGTATTATTGTTTAAAAACTACAAATAAATAAAGTTATTATTACTTTAAAAAATACAATTTAAATGAATATATCATTATTTAAAAGATACAATTTAAACGAATGTATTATTCTTTCAAAATTACAATTTAAATGATGTATTATTATTTATAAAATACAGTTTAAATGAATGTAATATTATTTTAAAAATACCATTTAAATGGATGTATTATTGTTTAAGAAATACAATTTAAATAAATGTATTATTATTTATAAAATCTAATTTAAATGAATGTGTCATTCTTTAAAAAATACAATTTGAATGAATGTATTATTCTTTAAAATATACAATTTGAATGAATGTATTATTATTTATAAAATACAATTTAAATGAATATGTTATTATTTAAAAAATACAATCTAAATGAATTTACTGATATTGAAAAAAAAATTAGATAAGATGATTTTTTAAATTAAAAAAAAAAACAGAAATTGTTTATTTCTGTTATGAAAAAAATTCATTGTTATTAAAAAGAAAAGAAATATTTTGGTTATTTCAAAATAATTGTTAAAAACTGTAATTGATATTGAAACAAATCACTTCAACAATAATAATAATAAAGTATTTCAATAATAATAATAATAATAATAATAATAATAATATAGTAGTTCATTTGGAATAAAACAAAATTTCTTATTACAATAAAACAATTGAAAATTCACTCTTATTTAAATAAATTATTTAAATAACAACGACAACAACAATTTTTTCATTATAAAAAGTATTATAATTATAATTTTTTTTTAAATGACGTACTAAAGTAATAGTAACAAAAAACTCGTTATCATTTAAATAAAGTGTTTATAAAAAAGTAACAACACAATTAATACACAAAAGTAGTAATAAAACATTAACAACAATAATATCAATAAGAATAATAAGAATAGTAACATTAACAACAACAATACTACTAATAAGGGTTTTATTTTTTTGCACAACAAATGTATACAAAAGCCAATAAGGCAATAAAATAATATTGGAAATTGCATTTTGATCTAGTGTGTCAATTTTGAGTGCTAAATAATAATAATAATAATAATAATAACAATATCAACAACAACAATAATAATAAAAAGAATGATAATAATAAAAATAATAAAAATAATAATAACACTAACACTAATAATAAAAACAACAATAAAAATAATAATAACAGCACTAATAATAATAATTACACCAACAATAATAACAATAATAATAACAATATTAATAATAATAATAATAATAATAATAATAATAAAACCAATAATAATAATAATAATAAAAACAATAATAATAACATTAAAAACAATAATAATAATAATAATAAAAACAATAATAATAACATTAATAATAATAATAATAATAACAATAATACTAATAATAAAAACAATAATAATAATAATAATAAAAAAAAAAATAATAACAATAATAATAATAATAATAATAATAATAATAATAATAATAATAAAAACAGTAATAATAATAATAATAAAAACAATAATAATAATAATAAACTAATAATAATAAAAACAATAACAATAGTAATAATGATAATAATAATAATAATAATAATAATAATAACAATAATAATAATAATAATAATAATAATAATAATAATAATAGCAATAACAATAGCAATATTAACAACAATAATAATAATAATAACAATAATAATAATAATAGCAATAATAATTCTAATAATTATAATAATAAAAATAATAATAACACTAATAACAATAATAACAATAATAACAATAACAATAATAATAATAACAATAATAATAATAATAACAATAATAATAATAATAATAATAATAATATCAATGATAATAATAACAATAATAATAACAACAATAATAATAATAATAACAATAATTATAAGACTTTATTTAGACTTTATTAACTTCAATATACATTTACAGAATAAAAACTTAATACAACATTTACAAAAATAACAATTGCATGTATTTGGAAGCCAATGAAATAATCTCCAATTCTTTATATGGCAAAAACGGTATTAGTTTAAAAAACCATTTGTATAGTATTAGAACAAACTCGTGTTTAAAATACAATTTACAAATGATGAAACATCAATAGCCCGCAACACAATAGTTTTTTAGTTTTCTTTTTAATTTATTACTTGGTTTAATTTCAATAATATCATTCCTTAAGTTGTTAATTAATATGCAACATTGAAAGATGGTAAACTGTTTTTGAATATTTAATCTAGTTGGTGGTAAATTAATTTTGCTATTTATAGTTATGTATGAATGGGATGACAACAATGACGTATTTTTATAAAAACAAAAATGAATGAATTTAAAATACAAAATTTATGGATATCGTAAAATTTGAGAAAACTTAGAGATTTGTACATATGACTAGTTGAGGTAAGTGATATATTATTATTGCTAAACTTAATTTTACAATAATTTCTCAAAGTCATATTTAACATTATTGTAATGCTAGACAAATTTGATTCAGTGGTACCACCCCATATTATAATATTATTGATTCTTGTTTCTTGTTGAATATACTAACGAGTTATATAAGGTACAAAGTGTTCTCCTAGGCAAAAAGTTTACCATAGAATAAAACACTCCATTTAATCGTGACAACTTTTTTAAAACTTGCTTACTTTGCAAAGAAAATGTTAAGTTTTTATCAATTATTATGCCCAGAAATTTTATAGAGTAAACACATTCAACTTGTTCATTATTAATATATAAATTTAGAAGATTATTTGTTGGGCGAGGAGAGAATATCATAGCTTTTGTTTTTTGGGTGTTAATAATTAGTTTATTTTTGTTCATCCATACAGTCAAATTCCTCAAAAGCTGTTGAGCCGTTCCACAACATGTTTCCATACAATTATTAGCGACATAAAAAACTCCATCATCAGCAAATAGAATACTTTGCACTGGACTCATACCAGTGATGTAATTTATGAAAATATTAAAAAGTAAAGGGCAGAATACTGAACCCTGTGGTACACCTACAGTTACAGAACCAGCATCTGATAAGAAATCATTAAAATAAACGCGCTGAGACCTGTTTGACAGATTTGACCTCAGAAAGGACTGTACTTCACCTCTGAAGCCATACCTTGACAATTTATGTAATGAAATATTTATGTTGACAGTATCAAAGGCCTTTCTCAGATCAAGGAAAATTGCAATTGTATAACAGTTATTATGGACTGTCAATAACAAATCATTCATAAGTATGAAAAATAGCTAATGTTTTACTCATTGATTTACGAAATCCAAATTGATTCTTAGACATGATATTATAGTGTTCAATATAAGAGTTTAGTCGAAAATGATTTAAAGTTTCTAAAATTGTATTATTGGAAAATAAATTAGATATTGACGTTGTTTGGATCACCAGACTTGAACACGGGGACACTCTGGTTTAATTTAGGTAAATAATAATAATAATAATAACTGTAATAACTATAATCACTATAATAATAATAATAACTATAATAACTATAATAATAATAATAATAACTATAATAATAATAATAACTATAATAATAATAATAACTATAATAATAATAATAACTATAAT
>JARUHE010251050.1:0-13045 GCA_031471125.1 Archaeomysis grebnitzkii | reverse complement strand
TGCTTACTCTTGGTCATCTTTAGCAACCATCCCTCAGTGGCGAATCCGAGGAATCCGTGAACGAGAACGTAAGTTTTTTTGTTGTGGACGTCACTTTGCGCCACCTTCAGCGACCCCTTGTCGAACAACACGTCGAAGGTTGTCTTGCCGGCGCCATGTCTGTTGGGAAACATTTTAATTTTTTTTATCTCACAAAATATTTGACATTTCTACAAGTAACTAGATTAAATATAGCACAAGTAAGGTAAGCTTCATGTTATTTGGATGTGAGTTACCTCACTTGTGCTATTGTCGATCCAATTATACAACGGACAACACTACAAGTGAGGTAAGTTCTATGTTATTTGAATGTTAGTTATTGATGATCCAATTTTAACACTTTGTTACCTTCAGTCACCATAACACAAGGGCCGGTATAATAAATCCGAGTTAGAGATAATTTGTTACAACCTCAACTGTTTACTTATTTTAAAAGAACTTTTTTGTCGTTTCTTGTTTATTAACAGTTTATTTTTATATTTTCGTTATTCTATTGTTACTGGCTTAAATATCTTTTTTTATTTTTTTATCGATATTTAATATTAGCTGATCGCTATTTGTATTGTTAATTGTATAGCTATTTGTTTAGCTGTTTGTATCGCTATTTGTATAGCTATTTGTATAGCTATTTGTATAGCTATTTGTATAGCTATTTGTATAGGGTGCTGCCCCAAAGTTCGAATACATCTAGCACTAAAATTGTGTTTATAAATAAATTTGAATTCAAAAGTAAACTGTTCACAAGATCTCATGTTGCTATTTGAAATTAGTTTTTACTCTAAATTCTTGTTAGAAAAAACACATTTTAAAACAATATTGAAAACCACAAATTTCTTAAATGTTCTAACAATTCTAATATGTTCGATGTATGTCCGAACAACTCCTAAAAAACTTTGAAAATTTCCAACATGGCTTAAGTTTCATTATTATGTGCTTAGGTACTTTGCTGATATTATATTACAATTATTTTAATATCTATTGACAAAACAAAACATTTCAAAACAGATGCACAGATTTATTAGCTGTGACAATAACTTAAAAGTTGTAAGTAATGGCAATGAATATTTTAGAATCCACCTCCTTGTTCCCTTCAAAAAAATTCTAATATTAAATAATAAAATTAATAATAATAATTAAAATAAGAATAAAAATAAGAATAATAATAATGATAACAATAATAATAATAATAATAATAATAATAATAAAAATAATAATAATAATAATAATAAAATAATAATAATAATAATAATAATAATAATAATAAAAATAATAATAATAATAATAATAATAATAATAATGGTGGGCTTGATGGAAATACCACCGAGACGGTCTGAGAAAACTTCCTTCAAGACACTCAGCAATCGAATCCTCAAACCAAGCTTATAGAAAAAACACATTATTTAATAAATTTCAAAGTGTTAAATATTTTAAAAATTCAGTGTATTTTTTAATAAATAAACGATTAAAACAACGCTTCTCTCATTGTCTAAAGAGGCTCCAAAGAATTAGCAGTGAACACCAGGTTTTTCTGCTGAACTTACTAATTTTATACTTGCCTAAATGTAATTCTCTGTAAACATCAATATTTACTTAATTAAGTAAAACAGATGAATTGTGTTGTATACATTGCAATGGAAACTCTAGAGTGATTTATTCAACTTAAGACAGAAGTTTACAACCATAAACAGTTTTTAATCAAATAGAGGAAATATTAGCTTGAGCAGCTTTTATTTAAGCACCCAACTCACAACTCTCTCGTGATGCATTACGGTACTGCCGCAAGCCAAATGCTTTGGATGCTAAGAGTTATTTTTTCCTTTAAAATTGTCATGTGCATAATACGGTCGTCTGTAGATTAATGTTTCGTGAGAAAAAATCTCATTCGTAAAGATTTTAGTTGAGCGTGGCTGTCTAGCATTATGACCTCACATGCAAAACTTGGCCAGGCGAGGATGAAGCGCTGTGGTACCATCGGGGGCGAATCATTTATTAATACTCTCAAAAGGCGCAAGCCACCGAAAGATTCTACTTATCTTTATATTAATGGTTTTTGCAGTAAAATTTCCTGAAAATAATTAAAATTCCAAGATAATTCGGCCCAGGTCGTTCACTTGACAAGACTCGACCACCTATGTTTTCCTTACAAAAAATACTTCAGTCTTTGTTAAGTTATGTTGATGTGCTGAACGATCTTTTCAAAACGAAACATTCTTACCTCACTTAAGTGTTATTTCAAATTTCTTCCTCAGTTTTATTAATTATAAGAGAAAATACATATCACTATGCTTAACTTTGTAACTAATTTTCAATCACTCGTTAGGACATCCACACCAACGTATTCTACTACCTTTATTTCAGATATACTACTCTAATAGCCTATAGTATAATGTTAACCTGTTGCCATAGCAAAAGTAAAATAAATTGGTTCTATTTTATGAGGTCGAGTCAGGGAAAAATTTGATTGATTCGACCGTTATTATTACATATCACTTCATTTAATTACTCGATACATACTGTATACATAGCCTTTAATAAAAGTTTAGCTATTTATATGCAACTAATCATTTAGGATAAACATTAGCTGCCTGGGTTTTTATTTATGTATTCAGGTAAAACATTTGTATTCATACTTTGACTTGAAGTAAGGTTGTACAGGACAATTCATAATCCATTAAAGGTAGGTCTAAAGCAGGCATGTTTTATTTCAGCCTTCTCTATCTTATTCTAATTTTTAATTAATTTTCTATGCATACTTTTTTCAACTAGTCTAATTGACTTCTTTGATAACCTAACATATAAAGTAACAGCTGCCATGCAAAATAAATCTCTAACCTGTTCATATGCACATGCAAAATAAATCTCTAACCTGTTCATATGCACATGCAAAATAAATCTCTAACCTGTTCATATGCACATGCAAATCACGGACCCAGATTTAAGTTAATGTTACCATGTGTACTGTTTATCAATTACTACCGAGCAAAATCACTAAAAACAAGTCATATAAAGTCACTGATCACAAAGCAAAGTGGGTGTTGGCTGCCTGCTTTTGCATGTAAGTTGACCAAAACCCGATTTGATTTTTATTACTTACTTATACTGAACAGTTAGTAAATAAAAAAAATCAATCATACCTGCTCACAATAATCTTTTAATTAGCCAAACATTTCTGCTTCCTATCATTTATTTTTACCTTTACTTAAGAATTTTCATAAATGCTTGCATAAAAGAACACAGTTATACGAGACCACAAATTTCAGTGTTATGATATAAAAGAGTGGCTAATGTTATTTATATTTAATAAATAGTTGAATATTGTTTTTTATTTTGTGGACAACTCACGGCAATTTTCCAATTTAAAAAAAAATTATTCAAATTCCAGTGAAAACTTCTAAGCACTCTTTATTTTTGGCATGATCAAAAATGTATACGTTTTATGTTAGCACATTAAAAAATATTATGTTTATTCTATAAGTATTAAATGCAGTAATAAAGGAAACATTCTTCCCAAAAAAAGAAAAATACATTAAAATTACATAGGGAAATACTTTATATTGAAGTATCTAGCATCTTTTCTGTGGCGGTGTGTGGCAATTTGACGTCCACAACGTTCCATTGAAAATTTTCAAGTTGAGCATCTATATAATACGTAAATTTATATTAAATAATAAGTTTATGTAAAAAAGTATGTTTTTATGTCTGTGAAAAATAAAACAAAACTTTATGCAAAATAAAAGTGTTATTTTCTTGTTTTTCGAAGGGAACTTAAGAGAGTGAAAAATAAAAACAAGCCGATTTGTAATATCCAAATATAAGAAAAATATCCCAAATATCAAAAGAGTATTTTTAATTTCTTATATGTTACAAAAAGTATTTATTTTTTGCAATTTTTTTTGTTAACCTGTTTATACACAATTGATACAACATTATAATGTCCTAGCAACTGCCTTATCACTTAAACATGCCTTAGTTTTTTTTAAATGGTATATGTACAAAGCTGGAAATGGAAAAGTAATGTGAATCAAACTAAGTAACTTGAGTAACAAATAGTGCCACCAACACCTGTGAATTGCCAATTAAAAAATATGTAACACTTAATAGAACTTAACATTTATAATTAAAAGAAAAAATTGTTAATACGATTTGTATATCATTTTGTTGGTAAGAGGTTTCTTGAAGCTATAGCCATAGATTTTAATGAATCATATTTGTTTTGTACCAAAATTAACTTTCGTGTTGAATACCTTGGAAACTAAGTCCTAACGTGGGTAACGCCCTTGGAAAAGAAGTAAATACTAAACGATTATAACTGATTATTAAAAGACAATTAAGTATAAAAAAACATTCAGTAGAACTTTAATTGTTCACTATTTTTATTGGGTAGTAAATAGTTGTAACCAAAAAAATGTTTTTTTTTATTTCAACGTTACATTATCTTATACTTAACATTTATAATTGAAAATAAATTCATATGTTTTATAACTCCTTCAGATGGTATGATCTTGGGTGAAACATGAAAATAAAATTCAAACCAAAGATGCCTATAGTTGTTTATCAAATCATAAATAAATATAAGACTAAAGAAAATAATTAGTGAAAGTTGTGATGCTTAACAGTTCTTCATTTCATTTCAAGTAAAGATTCCTTCAAAATAAAAAATAAAAAAGTTATAACAATCTAGAAGCTCCTCAAAAAAATAAAATTTTAAAAAATATAAACTTATCTTTTGAAAAATTTCTTCTTAGTAAAAGTTATTCAGAATTAAAATACTTTCAGATCATTCCAAATAAAAATTGTTTTAAAAACCAAAACTATATCAAAAAGTTACAAACAAAATTTTGATTTTGCATGGTTCACCCTATGAAAAATATGTTTCTAACAATAGCCATTATTTCGAAAGGTACAAGTTTTGTAAAATTTTTATTCTGTAAAACTTGTTGAGATTGTATAGTTCTTCATTTTATTCTAAGTGAAAATTTCTGTAAGGTAACAACAAACCCGTTGACTTTACAAATAAAAACTTAAAAAACTATTATTGCAATAAACAAGCAAATTTATTTTTCAAATAAAAACACCGTAAAAAGCTATTGGAAAAAAGTAAAGTTTATTTTTAGTAAAGTTTGTTAAGAGTTAATAGTTCTTCATTTCATTCTAAGTGAACATTGTTTTAAAATTTAAGAAACTTCAGGAGTGTAAAGTACCTTAACTAGTTTTTAAACTCTTCCGCTTTGACAATGAATATAGTTATTATTTTTGATGGCCGGCTCAAAACAAGGTTGCCGACTTACCTTTTTAGTTAGAACTTCTTACTGCTCATCAAATATTTTACAAAAGTATTGAAGTCAACTATAATACTTTCTACGTGCGTCAAATGAACAAACTATTGAGAAGTACTTAATATCCCTCATTCAATTATCTTATCGGGTCAGGTCATTTCACCTATTAAAGTTACAGCATCATGTGTATTGGCATCGAATGAACTATCACTCAATAAATAGGTATCCTCAATAGAAATAATTACGTAAGTATACAGTTTTAAAAAAGGGGTTTCTTAGTTGTTTTAATGCATTAAAACGTAAATAAGAAAAATGTGCTAGTTTCCATTATTATGTTAAATTTTAACTTTTTATTTATTTTAGTTTATCCCTTCTTTTTTCTGTAATTTGTTTTATGAAACACTAAATGTTATACATTATTAATGATTGCCATTGATCATGCTAACCAAACCGTTTTATCGCCTATCAGGGACTATCGGTGGTCACTGATAGGCGACAAAATTGTTTTGGTAGTCGGCAAAATGATTATAGTAGGCACCAAAACCATTGTTTACAATGAAATTGTCGCATACTAAAATCGTTTTTCACCTACCACTTGATACTGTTAGTTTGTTAATAAAACATAAAATATATTAGGAGACATAAGATGAATTTATATTCGAGTGAGTTTGTTGATAAAATCTAAAATATATTGTGAGACATAAATTGAGTTTGTAGTCGAGTAAGTTTTTTGATAAAACATAAAATACATTCAGGAACATGATACGAGTTTGTAGCCGAATGAGTTTGCTGATAAAACATGAAACGAAAACATTTTACATAAATATTAATTAAATATCTGTGATAATTAATTGTTAATTAAGAAGACTTGTGTTACACTCGGATATTTTTGAAGATTAATTTTGTCAAATTTTACTTTGGTACAATTTAAGAAGTTTTTCCGTAATTAGATTTTAATCATATTAATGATGTAGACAGTTTCATGTAGGCCAGCATCACACGTATAACACATTTTCTTCTACATACATTTTTCAGTTTAACCCTTTAACGCCTGAATTATTATTACCCTAAGGTCTACAAAACAGTTAAATTATATTTGGATTGAAAATAGCTCTACAACCGTCACTGTTTTGTCCCTGTAGGCTTTAAAAGTTTAAAGTACATATTTTTTCTTTAAAGCAGTGTTACTTTCTGTGTTAAGTATTATGTATTAATTCTCATTATCAAAGATAGATTACAGCTCTTAAAAGCTATTTTGTTTATGTAACAGTGTTTTGTTACTATTAACAATTCTTTTTTATATTTTGACAATGTACCTTTTTCAGTGGAGACGTAAGGCACCGCTCTATGAGCTACCTTGATTGATTTTTAGAGTTGTTGTTAGAGCTGTTAGGAAATTGTGAACTCGTGATTTTTTTTCAAATTAGACTAAACATGCATTAGGAATGAGTCCGAATGACATATCTGAAATAAATTTCTGGAAATGGATTGATTGATATAACTACATTTTATATGGACTTTTTGAATTCAGAGGAATGATTAATAGATGTATCCGCTATAAACCTATAGCGTTTGGTTATGTACTAGTTAGTTTTTAACTTAATTTTTTGCCATATATTAATCATTAAATGTATATACAACCCTGTCTGCACCATGGTTTGTAAAAACATCTGTTCATTCATCCCATATATGTATATCTAAGGTATTTCCAGCGATAGTTACTCTGGAATTTAATCTGTTAGTAAAACACATACCTCTCATTTTTATTCCAGTTTTGTATTTACACAGACATTGTATTGAATCATTGCCTTATTGATGCGGGTGATCATTTATTGCATAGTGAGACCCTAGAAGGATCTATCCTGTGGCTAAGCTAACATTTTTTGGACTATTCCTGATATTCATTCATTCTTCAAGACCTCGTCAGAGACTTCTCATCTGTCAGCGAAGTTTGTGATGGTTAGTATTTGGAACTGAATAATGGAACGACCGTTAAATCGTTGAATAAGCAATAATAACAACCGTTACACTAATAATAATAATAATAATAATACAAACAATAGCACTAAAAGCAATATTAAAAAATAATTATAACAATAATAATAATACCAACACTACTACTAATAATAATAACACTAACAATAATATTAATAACAATTATAAAAATAACAATATTGCCAATATTAGTGATAATAGTAATTACACTAACAATAATATTAATAACAATTATAACAATAACAGTAGTACCAATGTTAATGATAACAATAATAACACTAACAATAATATTAATAGCAATTATAAAAATAAAAATACTACCAATATTAATGATAATAATAATAATAATAATAACACTAGCAATTATATTAATAACAATTATAACAATAACAATAGTACCAATCTTAATGATAACAATAATAACACTAACAATAATATTAATAACAATTATAACAATAAAAATAATACCAATATTAATGATAATAATAATAACACTAACAATAATATTAATAACAATTATAACAATAATAATAATAATACCAATAGTAGTAATAATAATAATAATAACACTAACAATAATATTAATAACATTTATAAAAATAATAACAATAATAATAATATTACCAATACTAATAATAAAATTAACAGTACTAGCAATAACATTAATAATAATTATAACAATAAAAATAATACCAATAGTAATAACAATAGTAATAACACTAATAATAATAACAATTAAAAATAACTATAACAATAACAATAAAAACCAATACTATTAATAATAGTAATAACGCTCACAATAATATTAATAACAATTATAACAATAAAAATAATACCAATACTAATAATAAAAGTAATAGCAATAACAATAATATTAATAATAATTATAACAATAATAATAATACCATTGTAACTATATATCCTTATGGTTGAAATAAAGTATACTATTATTATTATTAGTATTACTACTAACGATAGTAATAACACTAAAAATAATATTAATAAAAATTATAACAATAACAATAATATCAATATTAATGATAATAGTAATAATACTAACAATAATAATTAACAATAATTATAACAACAACAATAATACCAAAATACTAATAATAGTATTAACACTAAAAATAATATTAATAACAATTATAATAATAATAATAATAATACCAATACTAATAATAAAAGTAATAGCACTAACAATAATTTTAATAACAATTATAACAATAAAAATAATACCATTACTACTAATAATAATAATAGCACTAACAATAATTTTAATAACAATTATAACAATAACAATAATACCAATATTAATGGTAATGGTAATAACACTAACAATAATAATTAACAATAATTATAGCAATAACAATAATAATAATAATATTACTACTAATAATAGTAATAACACTAACAGTAATTTTAACAACAATTATAACAATAAAAATAATATAAATACTAATAACACTAGTAATAATACTAACAATAATATTAATAACAATTATAACAATTACAATAATATAAATACTAATAATAATAGTAATAACACTAACAATAATAATAATAGTAATACTACTAATAATATTAATAACACTAACAGTAATAATAATAATTATAATAATAATAATAGTTTTAGTGATAACAATTAAGAGAACAAAATCAACAATTACGAATGGCGTCCCAGAATCCTGGTCTTTCATTGTGGAAACGTGAAAGGTCGTCCTCGTCCGTCTGAATAAAGATCTTAATCTGCGCTTCACGAATTTTTCAACAATCAAGTAAAAGTAATTAAAACAATAAAAGAATAATAATAATTAAAAAAAGAATTAATAACAATTCAAAAAAGAAAGAAGGTTAATTCTCAAATACACTCATACGTATTTGCATACATATTCACACACACACACACACACACACACACACACACCCACACACACACACACACACACACACACACCCACATATACAAACTCGCACACAGCATGCGTGCGCAACTATATACACAACTACATTCATCCCTATCTTATCAATGACAATGACAAACAACACTTATATAACGCCTCTATATTAATACAGACAAGATTACATAAACTTCATATTAAAACAAATTTAACACACAGAGACGGATATCATTGTGCATACAAATAAATACCACTCTCAGAGTCACAAAAAAATTAAACCAGAAGACCGCGGTTGGTGACCAATGTCTCGCATGTAATAAAAAAAAGATGGCTATGTCCATATAATTTTTCATGAAAACCCCATTATCTTAATAACCATAAGCTTATTGGGAAAATATGTCTTACTTGAATATTTTGGATACAACCATTAGCCGATGGCAGAGACGAAGACGGAGACGGAGATAGAAAAGTAACATCTTAATAGAGCTTCGCATTTGGTATGCTAGAAAAATCAAATCTTTTGAATTATTCAAGATTTGTATTGTTTTATCTCACACTTTTGGGAACAAACTGTGTAGAACAATTTTGACTTAAGCTCTGCTTGATCTGTGATCTCCGACAACAATGTAAGTTTCGACATTAGAGGATCTTAATTTATTAGGTAGCAGCGAAAACCTTACAATTATGAATTACTTAAAATGGAAAAATACCAACGCCAACACAGTGGAAAGGGCTTGGAGGTGGCCAAATTTGCCCACTAGTGGTTAACGCAAACAACATTTCTGTGGGTACATTGGACTTCATTTGTAGACCAACGCAGGCATGTTTTACCTAAGAAGAACAAACGATAGACAACCTGTTCTTACAAACAACAATAATTATTATAAAATTACAATCGTAAAAAGATAACAATAAGTGTATAAACTATTTATTGCTTAAAAGTTGACTTGAAAATTTACATTTATTATCTGGTACACACGATAATAACAATACAAATGCCAGATTAAATAAACTTTCATGAGCAACATAATTGCGAAATGAAATTTATAAAATACTTTGAAATGAATTGAAATCACAAAAATGTTGCACAGATTTATTTGGTGTGCAGCCAATGTGGCGCTCTCAAGGACTGTATGGTTTACCTCAAGGTTGTCATGTTCGGTTACATGTTACTTGAGTAAGAAGCTCCTTAAGAAGTGTTATATTGTCTGGTACTCAGTTTCACACAGACAAATCATTGACTGTTTAATTTACCAAATTACCTTGTGTTCATCCTACTCTATTGATTGTTTACCATTCCCCTCTTTCCATGCATTGCCCTCTAATGAATGTTCAGCAGGTTGTTGCACTAGAGTGATATAGCTTGGAATTCTTGACATGATCTTAGCCTGGACGATTCGACCGTCTTGCTTGTAAGAGAAAGATCTACTGCAGACAAACTTTTGCATTATTTTAATCTTTGATGTATCATTATAGACAGAGTGTCTCGTGCAGTGCAGGTGTTTCTGTTTACTTTTCTATCATCAACCTCTCATCTTACAGATGGTAATATTATCCCTGCAAGTCTAATCGCACTGTTGGTAGATATGAATTTAAAGGTGGTTGTTACTACATGAGAGGCTTCATTCAGAACACGGACTACGTTTTAGCACAATGTCAACCTTAAGGTATATGAGTTGCCTCCTCATTTTGTTTTGCCAAGCTTTTCCACTTGGCTATTGCAGGTCTTAATTTTGCCCCTCAGTTTGTTTACATACGAAGCAAATGACATGATATGGTCCGATGTAAACCCCAGATAGGCAGAGTTTATATGGGACTTGAGTTCTTTAGTGTACCGTGTGATCTTTAATTTATAATTGACTTCGGTTCTTAGATGGAATTCACACACTGGTGTTCTTGCAAGGTATGAATTGAGCAAATTAATTTCATAGTAATTACCCACGGCCTCATGGGTGTTTGATAATGATAATGTATATTTGACCATATAATTACATTATAATATTGACATTACAATTAAAAACTTAGAACTAATAAATTAGTCCCAGCTCTATGAGTATTTAATACTCTTATAGGACTGCTCTACATAATATTATTGTCTGTATTGAAAATATATTAAAAACTATCAATAATAACAATAATCAATATCACACAAATGTGTACCTCCAAATGTATAGCTATTTACAAAATTATTATAATTTTCTATTGAATTAATTTCCTATTAGAAAAAAATATATCAATTTCAACATTTCTACATCTACATCTAACATTGAAAAACAATAATAAAAAAATAGTTAATATCACACAAATGTGTGCCTTCAAAGGTATAGCCATTTACAAAATAATGTAATAATTATAATTTCCTGTTTAATTAATGCCCTTTGAATTATATTAATTTCACCATTGAAGGATCTCACTTAGTATTTATGCATAGGTAGTCTATACAAATTAACAGACTTGTTTTTGGGATGGTTGGTAGATCATTGGTATATACTGTATATTAAACGAAGAGGTGCCAGGACTGAGCTTTAGGGTAATCAGTTGTTTTGGACTCTCCATCTGTTTCTTATACTGTTGGTCTCAACATACGAACGTATTGAAATGATCTTGAAAAAAAATATTATTTTCCAAGCTTGTCTAAATGAAAAGCTTGAGCCGAACCTAAAATTGCCCTGAAAATGGGGTTGCTTCAAGATGTTTACGAACTTGAGAAAAACCCTTAATTGTAAATTTTAAGCAACTTTATAAGATCATTCACCAACGAACGTTTTCATCAAGTTTTTACAAACTTGTGTCGTATGTACCTTACAAAAACAGTCGTATTAACTGTGTTACAAAAATATGGTTTATGGAACTTATAGCAAACGTTCGTAATATCTTCATCACAATCTTGTGTCGAATATAGCTCACAACAAACCTTTGTAATAAGTTTTTCAGGTTGGTAGTAGGATTGTTTTGAGTTTGGTGAATGCTTTTATAAGGTTTCTTAAAAACTTTCAATTGAGGATTTTTTCAAGTTCGTAACGATCTGAAACAACCTTCTTTTTTATGGGCACTTCTCAGTTTCTTAATTAGGACAAACTTGAATTTCTGTGAGGGGTGGATGGCTGCTGAGTATGTTAGCACCACAGAAATATCAACAAAAATTGTTGTTTTTTCATATCCATCATAAATGATTTGTGTCAGTCTCAGAACCTGTTTGAAGCATGATCTGTCTCATCCAAACTATGTCTGATTTAATGTTCGATTATCTTCGATAAGCAGAGAGATTTTTTTCGACATTAGAACCTCATAAAACTGTTGGCTGGTAGACAAAAGGAAGATTGATACGTTTCTTTTAGCTGGGTTACAACTGCAGCCGGTGTACACTTTATATATGTTGTACGACTGTACACTTTATATATGTACACTTTATATATGTACACTTTATATATGTTGTACGACTGTATACGTAATTGTTGTAATGATCATTCGCCAGAAAGAGTGGATAACCTTAGATATTGAAGATATTGATTTTAGTAGACTTTCACAATTCAAAATTGTAGATTTCATCATTCGGTCCTCTTTGGGAGTGGGATTTCATTATTATACTAATTTTTGTTTGATTGTGCTGTGTGTTGTCTTTGTTTGCATGTTTACCTTGGCGTATTTTACTATTATGACGCATGTCTGTTGTTTCCGACGTATATTTACATATGATTTGCTTTATTTTTTAATCTTTTCTGACTGAGTTTCACCAAAAAAAACAAAAAATTAAATTTATTTCAATAACTTTGATGTTTTTAATTATCATTCTGGTCAAGTGGGTTTTAGTACGGATGTAATAGTTCGTACTTC
>JARUHE010250940.1:0-13045 GCA_031471125.1 Archaeomysis grebnitzkii | reverse complement strand
TTTAGAAATTAAATTTTTTAGTTATATAGTATTGGTTTTAATTTATTGGTTCCATTTGTTTGTTCTTTTATTCCGTTGGACCAAATCCCATCACACTCAAAATAAGCTTAAACAAAAATCACTCGCGCCTCCAAAATCCTCAAAATGAAACGTCCAAATTGAACGGCCTTTCGTGCTAAAAGTTCGAGGCTTAAACGAATGTTTAATTGTCGTTCCAAGATTGTCATCCGATTTCCAACGTAATCTGGGAAGCTTTGTTTAAGATACAAAAAATATTGACACGCATTTTTGACTAATTCTAGCCTTCGTATTTTATTTTTCACTAATTCTTGCTTTTATTTTATGCATTTTATTTTATTCTATTTATTTGTTTATATTATTTTGTCCTATTTGTTTTTTACTCTCTTTCATCCTAGTTAATTAATTTTATCCTATTTAATTATTTACTTTTGTGTAATCCTATTTATTTGTTTATTTTATTTTATCCTATTTATTTCATGTCATTCTATTTATCTAATTACTTTTTTTTATCCTGAACATTTCAACTAATACTACTTACATTTGTGCTCTTTATATGACGAATAAGTACAAAATCATTGAACAAACAATATATACTTATGTTTGAACTATAGCATTTATACCTTTAACGATATTGTTGTCTAATAATAAATTGTATCCAGTCAATACAATTCACAATGTATTGTATATTAAAACAATTGCAAAAATTTAGCCTCAAACAAGTACAAGTAATTAACACAAAATCACAATTATCTGCAAAATAAAATTGTCCCCATAAACCTCCCTTACGATTTGTCGTGGCTGTTAAGGAGCCATTATCCGACATTTACTTGAACGAAATTTATTTTATTATCGTTTGGTTTCATTCCAATTCAAATGTTTTTCTCTAATCAAAGGGCGAACATTTTTTGGTAGAGATCATCTGTTTTATTTTGATGCAATTTCGTAAAGTTTAAAAGTTTCTAAATGTTATATACATTTTTTAATTTTAGGTTTAAAAAAAAATTTTCCGACCCTTCTTTATTATTATTAATTACTATAATTATTATTACCTACTAATGTTATTAGTATTTAATATTGTTATGAACGTTTACTCTATCTATTTTATTTACTATTGTTATTAACATTTACTATTGCTATTTTATTTACTATTGTTATTAACGTTTACTATTGATATTTTATTTACCAATATTATTAACGTTTACTATTGATATTTTTATTTACTATTGTTGTTAACGTTTACTATTGTTATTTTATTTACTATTGCTATGTATTTATTATTATTATTAATGTTTATTATTGATATTTTATTTACTATTTTTATTAACATTTACTATTGATATTTGTTTACTATTCTTGTTAACGTTTACTATTACTATTTTTATTTAATATTGTTATTAACGTTTACTATTGATATGTTATTTACTATTCTTGTTAACGTTTACTATTGCTTTTTTTATTTACTATTCTTGTTAATTTGTTTGCCCCCAAGTTCTGTATGAATAATTGTTTATGTATGTACCATCAACCAAGAAAAAGGAGTCCTCATCAACTGAAGAACTATTTTTAATATAGATTTTAAATTATTCTATCAGTTTTATATATAAGAAAAATTGTATAATTTGTTGATTTACGTTTTAATGTTTTTATCAATAATGAACCAAATAATTAAAAACTGTAAGTTGTATAGTTCTTCATTATCAGGGACTCTTATTTCTTTGGCAAGTGTACAATGTATTAAATGTTCAGAGAAAACTAATAAAGTTAAATAAATTTTATAAAAAGTTCTTTTATTTTAAAACAATAACAAAGTTTTTTCATGTGACCTGAAAAAGGAGAAATAGTGAATAAAAGTGGGAAGTTTTTTTCCGGCAAGCACCAAAGGATCCTTTGCTTGTGCTGTTACTTTATTTACGACTGCGGTGGGACGCGTTTGCTTGCCTTAACCACTTCTTTGCTCGGGACTCATCAGGCAAAGCAATCCTGTGAACACTTGAGGGGAAAAGTTTGCTTAAATGGCAAGAAAGGTCGTTGGATTTTTAAGGTACATCTAAACAAGTTTTTTAGAAATCTTTACTATAAAAAAATTATCGTTTCAGTTTATTTTTGCAAAATACAAATCATAATTATGAAAAATTTAGTGAATTATAAAAAAACTTTGCAAAACGAAGACAATTAAGCATTAAAAACAGTAGAATATTATTTGAACATATGATGTTTATTAATTTTAAAAAATCTATAATTTATATAATTTTATTTTGTTTATCATTCATCCCTATAGAGTTGAATTAATCACATAATTTGGCTGAGAAATGGACGATAAAATTGGTAATAAAACTTTAATTATGAATAAAATTTCTGCAACAAAGAACTAAACCATAAAAATAAATATAATTTTTTTAATGTCTGTTTACACGATGGTGAACCACACGCCTCCTCACCCTTAGTTGTAAAGCTAACCCCGCCATTCCAGTCAATTGAGCTATTTATAAGACTTTTTTAGCACCGCCCATTTTTGTCAATGGAGCTATTTAGAAGACTTTTTTAGCCAAGCCCATTTCAGCCAATTCATCTATTTAGAAGATTTTTAGTCCCGCCCATTTCAGTCAATGGAGCTATTTATAAGACTTTTTTAGCCCTGCTCATTTGAAAAAATCCAGCTATTTGGAAGATTTTTTTAGGTCCGCCCATTTCAGTCAATGGAGGTATTCAGAAGACTTTTTTAGCCACGCCCATTTCAGTCAATGGAGCTATTTAGAAGACTTTTTTAGCCACACCCACAAATGAATTGAACGAAACTTATTGGTATTTAAATTAGTATATTTTACCGTAATGTTTAGTGATTTTTTTTAAATAGTTACGCAAGAATACTTTTATATTTATTTACAATAAATACCAAACAAATAAGAACTAAAAAAAATATCATGTAGGTTTACAAATGTGAAAATATATATACTATACAATTAAGAAAAACAATTTAGGAAACTAACAAATTTTAAACAATGTAAAACATCTGTAAATATCTGTATACATTAGTTTATATTACGTATTACATTCAACATAAAACACAAATATAAATAAATTATCACATACATTTTAACTAAAATATTTAAATTTAAAATTCTTTACGCGAATTTAAAATCATATATTTATGTAATAAAAGTAAAAGCTTCAACATTACAATTGATATTAATTTAACCTCACCTGTACAATTGAAATATATAATGGAATTGTTACACGAATAATCCGTTATTATGTAAATGTCTTGATGAACGACATGTTTATGCTAATGATTTCAACGGTGTTAAAGGCAAACAAACTTCCATTGAATTACCATTAATAAATTTAAAGACAATTCGAGACTAACTTCCAAATTAGTATGTCTGTACAGTGCTAAATACATCAGTTTTTTTTTATTTTCGTTAAATATCGAAACTATAAAAATGATCATAACAGCTGATATAATTTGAAGGAAGTTAAGCTGTTAACGTGTTGTGAATAGAATTTATGGAAAACAACTTTGAGAAATGAATTGGTATTGACCTCACAGGAAATATATTTGAATTTATGGTGTCTGTGTTTGTTTACTGTGTGTGTGACTGTTTAATTGTATGTGTGTTTGTTTACTTGTGTGTGTGTTTGTTTACTTGTATGTATGTATGTTTGTGTGTGTGTGTGCTGGTTTGTTTGTAGAACAAATAAATAAATAATCAAATAGAACAAATAAATAAATAATCAACTAGAACAAATAAATAAAAAAAATCAATAAGAACAAATAAATAAACAGTTAAATAGAACAAATAAATACAGAAGAAAGGTTATTTTGCACAATCAATAATGCCTGAAAACATTTCTTCTTTTTGTATTGGTGTAAATACAACCAATTATTCAAACAATTTGTTTATAGATCCCCCAAAATGAATTAAAAAAATAATATAAAGTTAATTAATGAAGTGTTTTGACCCAATCGGAAATTATCGTTGAGTTTGCCACCTGTTTTGATATTAATTAGCCGTTTAGTGTTGTGTTAGTGCTGTTTTTGATCTCCAACTTAATAATGAAGATTTCTAGTGTAGTTTTTGATCTCGAAATATCGCTCAATTAACATTTGAATTTATCATGATATTTCTTGATACCATTATCTGTCAAACCTCAACAATAAAATAAACAGAGTAGTTTTTGATCGATGTCTCTGCTTATTGGCATACTTTTGAATAGAGTTGAGTACCAAAAAATACTTAAACAGTTAGATAAGTCTAGTGTTGTACATTTTTTTTCAATTCTGGACATTAATATCTTAAAAAGTACTTAAATGATGCTCGTTTATAGTTTCAAAATGCTTAAATCGACTATGCATTGACTCTAAAGTATCTCGTTTTACAGTTGATACGACGATAATTTCTGACTGGGAAGCAAGTGTTTGACATCAAATTGTTTTCATTTATTTAATTTGATATGTATTATATATTTTATTTTATTTTATTACATTATATTTCATAATATTGTATTTTATTGTATTACATTATATTTCATAATATTGTATTTTATTGTATTACATTATATTTCATAATATTTTACTTTGTATTTATTATCTTTTTTAAAGAATATTTTACTTTATTTTTATTATATTATTTTTCATAATATTTTATTTTACATTCATTATACAGTGTTATATAATTCTTAATATTTTTTATTTTACCTTATTAAGCTATGGCTGTAGTTCCAGCTTCTATAATTGACAATTTATATGGTCATCACTAAAAAAAGACAATTTTATTTTTTTTAAAGAATTTCATTTAATATTCAGGATCCTAAAAGCATACTGATATTACTAACTCAAAATTTGACCCACATAAAAAATAAATTTATAAAATTTAGGCTTAACTAACACAACTTAGAATTAAGCTTACAAAACTTAACGTGAAGTCTTTATAACTTATAGCTAAGCACACATAAAACAAGCACATGTAAATGATATGCATTACAAGTTGGGATTATATATTCAAGACGCTTTTTGAGTTCCTAAATTTGTGTAATTGTTCAATAAAATTATATATTATATCATTTCTTTGAAATACTATATTTTCTGATGGAAGATACAGTTCACATTTGAAGAATTATAAAATACTTTTCTTTCATGGGTCTGAAATAAACTTTTCATGAACCTTTAAATAAAATTTTAATTAACCATGAATGTCTATAATTTAAAGAAAAACGACTATTTGGCAAACAAATCATTAAGGCATTCAACTTAATAGATCCAGTTATTTCATTTGTTTTAAATTAACTTTTCTCTAAACCTTATAAAGATCTCGGTTAACCATGAATTTAATGATGAAGTCCCTTATAAAAAGGTATGTTTTAATAAGTAAATATTGATTTCACAAGAAAATCCTTAGTAACACCAGTGTAAAATGTTATGGTCTTTTTTTCATTTAAGCAAACAACTATAACAGTAACAACAACAACAAAAAATCAGAGGTCAGTTATAAAAGCTGGTATTTCAGATACAGCTTAATAAGACTAAACTAACATACTGTAGGTTCATACTGAGCATTCATTCTAACAAGCTGAAAGCTTACAGAAACTAAGTGTATTTTTATCCAAGTTAACTCCAAGCTTACTAAAGGAAAGCTAAAGCTGTAAATTACTAATTCTGGATGTTTTACAACTCTTCATTGGAAATGCAAACTGTCAATACAGTCATTGAATACGTATACCGGTATACAAAACATGAATATATTTTAGCTTTGAATGAGATTGCACAAAAAAAACTTTGCAATGATCAAAAAAGATACAAATGCAACAATTTATAATTTATTCATATCGTGTTGCACCAATTCTGATAAATTGAGCGTCCGTATAGCTTGTCGCGAGAGGTTAAAGAACGGTAATCAGGATGTGTTCCCTCGTCTGTTCCTCAAAATTGGCATTAATTATAGGCGTCGTAAGATTGTCATTCATGAAAAACACATTTGTTATCACCATCATCATTAACATTATTATTGTCATTGACTCCATCATCATCGTCCCCTTTAATCTTGGGACTGTCATTATACAATATTTTACTTACAATAATAATTTGAAAGAAAGACTGAAAAATATAATAATTTTATATATAAATATAATCAATTAACTCTTCCTATGACAAAACAGTTAGATTTTATAAGATTTTGCCATGCTTACTAACATTTAATTTATTTTAGTTTTTTTGGCATCCATTATTGAAAGTGTATGTATGTGCGTATGTGTGCTTCAATGCATGTACTTTATTTCACTTGAATTCCGCAGCTCTGTAATTGTTTTATATAATTATCAAAATTATTTAATTTGGGTAAAATTAGTAGCAAATAATTAAAAATTATATGAACCAGAATTGTCATTTAGCGTTGCATGATTTACATGATTGATTGGGTTGATAAATACAAATTTTTTATGAACATTGTTAAATATTTTTATTTCATTTACTTTAAATTTTCCAAATTATTTTGTTTTTATACCTTTTAGAACAATTCTGATTATTGTAGTAATTAGTAAATAAATATTGCTAGTTAAAAAGAATAGATAATCTAGGAAGTAGAACATCGTTTTAAGTATGTTTTTGTAACTTTGCGAGCAAAACAAGAAACAATATTAAATTCTATACTCAGATATAAACATTCATTGTGATTGATAAATTACTATTGATATAGTTGGAGAGCGAGCATGAACCTCTGAAAGTTGTATCCATACAACTATAAATAAAATATTTGCGTTAGTTATGAATCTGTATTTTTGTAATGTATTATATAATTAAACTAATGTCTTTTTAATGCAATTATTTATATGTGAATATTAATTATAATGAAAATATTTATATGTAAATATAAATATAATATAAGTACTTTTATTTAAATAATATTTATAGTATAACTATTTGTTATTTAAACATATAAAAATATATATAAGCAGTATGTAACTATAAATAGTTTTGATATATAAAACCTAAAATCTAAAACAATTATACTTTTTCTTTGGATTATTTATGCATTGCGTGTTAAATTTTTCTGTTTTTAAACAATTTTACGACAAATTATACTGGTTTTCTCATTTAATTTTATTGAAAATAGGTACGTTTATTATCTTAAAAGGTAGCATTTCGCGTGTTTGAGATAGAAACTCCGGAGCTATCCACGGTTGTCAAAGATTAACAATTTAATTTATTAAGTTTGTTTCTTATATTTTAACGTTAAACTATTTTTATGTAAGATATATATTTTATTTTTAAGATTATAACTGTTATTTGTGTTAACCTAAGGCTAGCCATAATAACGTAAGCAAATGGTCTCAACTATTGTTAAACCAAAATAATATACAATTGACAATTTAAGCAAAACATGTAAGCTAGTAAAACGAACCAACATTTTCAAGTGAAAAATCAAATTATAAGAAATTTTCAACATAAATTTATCTCGAATGAAACTTAGTATAACCAAAATAAATGATTCTAAAAAAATGTAACGTTTGTTGAGAAATATGTTGATGAATATTGCCAGTTTTGAATAACAATAGAAAAAATATTTGCAATAAAGTTAGCGGCAGTGGGTTCTTAGCTCATCGTGGTCAGTGTGGTAGAACATGAAATCTGCCCAAATTTTGAAGGATGAAATAATAATAAAATGTTTTGTGTATTTTATTCTAAGAAACTAATTAAACAAATAAAAATAATATTGGAATAAATCTAAAATTAGATAGATTTAACACTTGAAAAAACTTGATTGAATTTCTTAGTAAAAAAATTATTTGTTATTTGTTGACAAAATTAGAATAAAATAATAATAAAAATAAAACTTTTCAAATTCTCAGAAGAAAGAAAACAAAAGAATTAAAAACCATTGAAGATATTTTTTCAATTAATTCAATTATTTTCAAGGTCAGAATATTTATTCAATTTTCAAAGATTTTTTTATTGATTTGTGGAAAATTTATTTTCAAAGTTATAATATTTTATATCTGTTTTTTTTTGTAGTTATATTTGAAAGTTATAATAATTTGTATTTTTTTTAAAGCTATAGTATTTTATAGTTGTATTTTTAAAGTTATAATATTTTTAATTTTTATTTTAAAGCTTTAATACTTTATAGTCATTTTTTAAAGGTAGAATATTTTTAATTTATGTTTGAAAGTTATAAATTTTTAATGTATGTTTTAAAACTAACTTATATTATACTAAAGTTTTATTTTTAAAGTTTCAACATTTTTATTTTTTATTTTAAAGTTATAATATTTTTAATTTCTTTCTTTCAAGCTATAGTATTTTATAGTTACATTTTTTAAGTTATAAAATTGTATAGCTAAATTTTTAAAGCTATAATATTTTTTAGTTATATTTTTAAAGCTATAACAATTTTTATTTTTATTTTAGAGTTATAATATTTTTAATTTATATTTTAAAATTGTAACATTTTATATTATTTTAGCTAAGACATTTTAAATTTATATTTGAAAGTTATAGTAATTTGTATTTGTTTTTTAAAGCTATGTTTTTAAAGTTATAATATTTTTAATTTATATTTTAAAGTTATAACATTTTGTATTTTCTAAGCTATAATTTTTTAATTTGTATTTGAAAGTTATAATAATTTTTATTTGTTTTTTTTTAAAGTTACAGTATTTTATAATTATATTTTTAAGGTTAAAATACTTTTAATTTATATTTTAAAGTTATAATAGTTTATATATTTTTTTAAGCTATACTATTTTTAATTTATATTTGAAAGTTATAATAACCTGTATTTATTTTCTTAAAGCTATAGTATTTAATAGTTATATTTTTAAAACTATAGTACTCAATAACTATTTTTTTAAGTTGTAATGCTTTTAATTTATATTTTAAAATTTTAATATCTTATATTTATTTTTTAAAGCTATAATATTTTTTAGTTTATATTTGAAACTTATAACAATTTGTATTTTTTTAAAGCTATAGTTATATTTTTAAAGTTGTAATCTTTTTAATTTATATTTTAAAGTAATTATATTTTTTTTATTTAAAATTTAAAGTTATAACATTTTATATCTATTTTTTTAAAGCTATAATTTGTTACAGTTATATTTTTAAAGTTATACTATTTTTATTTTATTTTTTAAAGTTATATTTTATTTATATTTCAAAGTTATAATATCTTATATTTATTTTTTAAAGCTATAACATGTTATAGTTGTATTTTTAAAGTTATAATATTTTTAATTCCTACTTTAAAGCTATAGTATTTTATATTTATTAATTTAAAGGAATAGTATTTTATAGTTATAACCATCAGATATAATATTTTTTAACTTACATTTTAAAGTTATAATATTTTAAATTTATATTTTAAAGTTATAATATTTTTAATTTATATTTTAAAGTTATAGTAATATATATTTATATTTTTAAAGGTATAGTATTTTATAGTTATAACCTTAAGCTATAATATTTAATTTAATTTATATTTTAAACTTATAATATTTTTTATTTATTTTTTTAAACTATAATATTTATAGTTACATTTTTAAAATTATACCATTTTTAATTTATATTTTAAAATATAAAATTTTATAACAATAAATTGATTAACTGAACCTATAGCATTATGTTCACCAATTTGTTTAACATATTTGAAAGATTTATTTACCATTTAACGGCCGAGTTATTTTGCCTAAAAGTTTAAAAACGCTAAACATTTTTTCAACGAAAACTGGAGTTGCCATCAGACCTCAAAAGGTAAAAATGATGTGCTTAATAATTAATCTTATATTTTTTTTATTTTCTCTCCATCTCTTTCACTAATTATTTCTTAACAATTAATAATTAATCCTATTTTTCTATTTTTATCTCCATCTCTTTCATTCATTAGTTCTTAATAATTAATCCTATATTTTTTTATTTTTCTCTCCATCTCTTTCACTAATTATTTCTTGACAATTGGTAATTAATCATATTTGTTTATTTTTTTTATATCTCTTTCATTCATTAGTTCTTAATAATTAATCCTATATTTTTATCGTTTTCTCTCTATCTCTTTCACTCATTATTTCATCCTTTCTTTTATTTCTTTTTTCTTTCCTATCTCTTTCACTCCTTATTTCTTTCTTTCTTTATTTCATTTCGTAGCGTTAGCAATGAAATGCAGATTCATGTGTTTTGAATTCATTTATCATCTTAAGATCATGTTCTGAATAATTCAGACTCATTTTGTATCGGTTTTTAATCGTTTATTTCAAGTTTTCCATCATTCATAATTTCAAATACAATTATTATTGAAACTTTTACGAAGGTGTGTTATTTTTTCCCTTTTATTGACTTTTTTTGTATTTTTTTTAATTTTTAAAATTATTATTATCAACGTTATGATTAACACTATAGTTAATATTGATAATATTATTAATGTAAATTGTTTTATACTATATTAATATAGTTAATATTCATTACCATTAACATTACCATCATTATTGTTAAGTAAACATTTATTCATAGTCATTCTCAGGTAAGAAACAATAGCTCATATTAGCGACATGTTATCTTTTTCAAGCATTTGTTAAAGTATCTTCAATATATATTTTATTTGTTTAAAACAAGGAGAAGGTTTTGATAGATGAATGCATTTGCTGAGATCGAAGTTTTTTCTAGTATTTGGTGATGATATTGAATGATGACCAATTATTTGAAAGCGTATTTCCTTCCATTGTATTTCGAAAAAAAGTTTATGAATAAAAGTTGTTTTCATTTCATAAAATTGATAAATAAGGAAAACAACGCGTAAATTAGTGGAGAATTCTTTTAAACTAATTTATTTCTAAGACTGGTGAGTGTCTGACATTGTTTTATCTATTTGAAAATAGCGTTAGCTATTCATAAATAAATAGTTTACTTGTATTATTAGTTTGAACTATAATTTTAACATTTAGTTCCAACTGTTGCCTGGCTAGGTTAGTTTCAAAATACGGGCTAACATTATATTTGTTGATTCGAACTAAACATTCCTTCAAAATCAAAACAGCTATAAACAAAATTTTCATTTTTTCTTTGTAAAGTTTGTTTAATAGTTCTTCAAAAAATGTATTTGGTAGTATTTGTTTAGAATGTATAGTTATTCGTTTTACTAAAAAAAATATTCCTCCAGAATAAAAAATGAAAAAATATATTTTTCAATTTAAAAAAAAAAACATTAAAAAACTTTTATATAAAATCTAAATTGTTTTATAATCAAGATAAAATAGTTATGAATCAAATTTTGATTTTTGCTCAACCTTAACAAGTTAAATTGTTTACATAAATTGGATTTTTACAATATTTCCTCTTATTAAAAATGTTTATGAGTAAGCATTTGTTAACAAATTTAGTTAAAATAAAAAAGAAAAAAAGTTATGCACCAAATTTTGATTTTGGTTAACACTCTAAGTTATTTTTTCAAAAAATACAAATTGGTAAAAAAAATGTGTCCAGTAAAAGTCGTTGAGAATATATAAACTAACTTTTCATTTTATTGCAAGTGAACATTTTAGTAAAATGGAAAACAACTAAGTTTTTATTTTAATTTTGCAAAAAAAAACGTAAACCAATAAATATTATTTAAATAAAATTTAGAACTGAAAACATAATGCACACAAATTATAAATCTAAAGCGCTAGGTTTAATTTTAAGCAAACATTGCTCTAAGGTCAACAAAAAGATTTGGTTCTGACAACGACAACGACAACAGAAAATCATACAATATAGAGCTTTCGCTCACTTTGCTCACACACTCGATAAAAAAGATAAGTAATCAATATCGACTTGTACATATATGCATTAACGGTAACATCGTACGGAAGTTTTAATCACAGACGAAAAGTATCCTTTCTAGGAACCAATTCTAAAGCAGTGAAAAAAATACTAATTTAACCAATTGAATACACTTTATGTAATTATTTGGATTTGAGCTTAAAAATGAAATTAGTCTCAAAGAAAAGTTTAACTTTTAAGATGTTGATAGTTCCTCGAACAATTACTATGATGCCACGATTATGGTTATCATTGTGATGGAAATAATGACGACCATGATAATAATGAAGACCATGTTAATAATGACGATGATGGTTATAATGACGACTATGGTAATAATGAGGATCATGTTAACAATAACGACCATGGTAATAATAACGACTATTGTAATAACGAGGATCATGTTAATAATAACGACCATGGTAATAATAACGACTATGGTAATAACAACCACTATGGTAATAATGACGATTATGGTAATAATAAAAACCATGATAATTATGATGACCATGGTAATAATAACGACCATGATAATAACGAGGATCATGTTAATAATAACGACCATGGTAATAATAATGATCATGCTAATAACAAAGACCATGATAATAATAACAATCATAGTAATAATGACAATTATGTAATACTAACGACCATGATAATAACGACGATCATGTCAATAATAACGACTATGTTAATAATGACAATCATAGTAATAATAACGACTATGGTAATAATAACGACTATGGTAGTAATGACGATTATGGTAATAATAAAGACCATGATAATTATGACGACCATGGTAATAATAACGACCATGATAATAACAAGGGTCATGTTAATAATAACGACCATGGTAATAATAATGATCTTGCTAATAACAAAGACCATGATAATAATTACAATCATAGTAATAATGACGATTATGTAATACTAACGACCATGATAATAACGACGATCATGTTAATAATAACGACCATAGTAATAATGAAGATCATGCTAATAATAAATACCATGTTAATAATGACAATCATAGTAATAATAACGACTATGGTAATAATAAAGACTATGGTAATAATGATGATTATGGTAATAATAAAGCCCTGATAATTATGACGACCATGGTAATAATAACGACCATGATAATAACGAGGATCATGTTAATAATAGTCAACGGCCTTGGTCACGTTGAAACACCGCTTCCCGTATGATCAGCGAAGTTAAGCAACGTTGGGTCTGGTTAGT
>JARUHE010250829.1:0-13045 GCA_031471125.1 Archaeomysis grebnitzkii | reverse complement strand
GGGCAATGGCTAAGATAACTATCGGTATGCACGATTTTTTTCGTTCCTATGCGTCTACCTTGTGTTATTATACCATGCTAAATTCAATTAATACTTTCAAAAATTCATCCTTAGACTGACTTTTTTGAAGAAAAAAACAAAGTTAACTTTTATTGGAGTTTGTTTATAAGAACAGCTGATATTTATTTCAAACTGTTTCTTGGTTCCACGTTTTTACAGTCCCTGAAACTGTTTCAAAAACAGTGACGTATTAGTGACGTCGGCATTTTGAAACTGTTAGTGTTAGAAACACGGCTTAGTTAAAATCATAATTTGAACTAAAGTTGAGTTTAGGTTCCATTTGGTCAAGACTGGCTTCGATAACTTCATGTCGTCCTGCAGCCTTAACAATAAATGTTTTACCTTGTATTACGACGGTAAAATAAGTTTTAGAACAGGCCATGCATATATAGGGTGTTGCCTATGTGGTGAAAAAATGAATTACAGTTTTGACATTTTGACACCCAATGTGAACCACGGAGTGCAAACCGAGCACTGCACGTAGTCTGTCCCAACCGTTGTTCGGTTACAAGTCTTAGTTAGTGTTGACTCTCTGTGGAGGTTCTCTATCTTTGAGAGACATGATACCCAGTAAAATAAAAACAAAATGTTACTGGGAGAAAGTAAATATGTATAACTAAGTGTTAATTTACCTAGTACCATCCAAAGAACTTAACCTAATCCAACCCCACGACATCAACACAACCTCACATAAGAAGTTCTATCAAATCTAAACAATACAATTATAAAACAGACATAAAAGAACACGCCATGAATAGACGGTTTATTAAAAACAGAAAGAGGTACAAACCTATACACATATGCAAACAAATAACAAAATATTGAGAATGGTGTCGTCCTAACACATTGTTGATATAAAGATATTCACAATAAACTCTAAAATAGAAACCCTAAAACAATTTTCACTCCTCACACAATACAGTTATCGATTAAACAGACATTTATGAACGGGATAAAACGTAGACCGAATTAAATCATTTAATTCACCTAGTACAACACAAAAAACCCAACCTAACCTAATTCTTCACTTATCACATATAGTAAACTTAAAAAATGCAACCCAACTAACCTAACAATACGATATCAATACAACCTTATATACAAATTTTCTCCCAAATCTAAACAATACAACTATAAAACAAACTTGAAAGAACACGCCAAAAATCGACAATTTATTAAAAAAATAAACAAATGTTAACATATACAAACAACTCGCAAAATATTGACAATGAAAGTTAAAATATACAATATACAATATGGTCAGCAGAGTGGTTGACATCGTAACACATTGTAAATACAAAAATATTCACAATAAACTGGACATAAAGAATATTCTTCATAATTGTTTTTCATATTTTTGATTGACATTTGTGAAAATATATTTTTTTTTAAAGTTACTGAATAAATTATCGCAAGACATTTCAATCGTTCGGTTTGTGGATTACTTGTCTTTATAAATGAAATATACTATATTGTGACGTAATCAAATTTATTCTATTCAGGTAAAAGAAATATAAGAACATGGAGAATGCAGAATGTGGCCTTTGCTCAAAAGACTTTGATCCTATTGTCAGGGTTCCTTACATAACTAGTTGTGGCCACAGTTTTTGCAAGAAGTGTCTGACGGAAAACTTCACGAAGAACCACAAAGTGTTTTGCAAGAAATGCAAACTGACCATCGATGAAAAGGCGATGGTCACATGCGTCAATAACTTGGAGTTCTTCGTACTCGGAGATGGGAAAGAACCCGGCGTGGAGCCAGTCAATGGGGTGGGGCCACGCCCAAGAGAAACGACGCCCTCGTTTATCGACGAGATGCAGGTGGCGGTGGATGAGAAAACTGGCGACATCCATCGGCGCCTGGAGCGATCAAGGTCAAGGGTGGAGGTTCTCCACATGCTGGACAAAAAGCTCCAGACGTGGCGGCGCTACTTCCACAAGTTGGAGAATACGGTGAGGGACATGTCGACGTCTAACGTGTTCGACAATAACCTGCACGCCTCCATCGACCTGCTGAGGGAAATGAAGGACCTGGTGCCCAGCATCAACCAGCTGAATGAGTGTGACAGACTGCCTGATGAGATGAGGCTGGACTGTCCCAATATTGTAGATTATTTCACCTGGGAGGCAAGTTAAAAGAATTTTATACGTCCCTACTGAGGACGTTATAGCCAATCATCAAACATAAATTCATAGCACTAATACTTGAGTTGTTCATTCATATTTATATTTTGTTTTTCTTACTGTTTTATATAAAGTCAGAGCGTCAAATTGACAATTTGACCCTTACATAGAAAATTTTCATCGGGGTTTCGTTTTAATATTTTTATGTTCTATGTATATTATATTCTATGAAATTGCCATGATGGCGTTTTGCCATCATTCACATACAATAGGCGTTATATAGTTCTGTTAGCTCATACTCGCCCTAACAATGGTAAAAATGTAAGACCCCAACCTAAACGTCGAGATTGAAGATTAATTTTATTGGTTTAAATGTTGAAAAGGTTCATAGTAGCAGCAAAAAAACAACTCTTATTGGGGGAACTTCTATTGTGGCCCTTTCAGTTTTTGGGGTGGAGCAATATATGTAGCCCAATCCAGTTTTCGCGATATTTCTTTTTATGTTTTATATTACTTAGCTGTAATTAAGCGTTTTATCCTAATGTTTTACACCTCCATATGTTATTGCTCATCTATACGAATGTACCTATAGTTAAGGAATAGATTGTTGTTAGTTAATTGGAATACAATTTTCATTATAAAATGCACTGAGATAGTTGAACACGTATCGTCTAATTATGCATAATAGTTAGTAATAAAAGCTATGACTTTCATATTGCAGGTCTAATCGAACTTAGCTAATCTTTGCGCAGCTTAGCATACCAACCTTAATCTATTACCCACATTAAGTAATGTGTACCCTAAACATATGTAGCTTACATACGGTGCGTCCTCCAAGCCGGCGTATGCGTAGCGTATGAGATTTTAATGTAATAGTCTTTCTCAAATTCCCAATGAAATCGCCTTAGAGCAGAGTCGAATTGATGACAATGAGATTTGCTTACACAGCATTATTCTTCAGTCGATCTTTGTACCTGCTCGGCCATCATTTCTCATAATATATTTGTTTTACATTAATGACTAGTCGTAATGTATATGTTAAGAATATAGCTAGCATATATCTTTAAATTCTATAGCTTGTATAAATAAAAAAAATACCCTTATGGACTATTAATCAATTTCCAATAACGACGTCTAGGTTCGGGTCTTGTGTTTTCCTGGTTTTAGGTTGACTACAAGCTAACTGAAATGTATCCTGACAATGGAAACGTTCAATGATACGGCAGAATGCCGCCATGCACTTTTTTAGAATATAATTTATAAAGAACATAAAAATACTTGAATAAAATCCGGAAGAAAAATTTCCAGATTTGGCTCTCTACCCCCTAACTAACAGAATCTTAATTCTAATGTTGGAACTTCAATTAAATATCAGAATTATTACAAGTAACAAGTGTGTTTTTGTTTTGTTTATTTACAATGAAAGTTCATTAAAACTTAAATAAATATTTTTGATCTTCTTGAGGTATGCTGGAAAGGGAAGCTTGTATTTTTTAATGTATTTAATGTATTTTAATGTATTTTTTAATGTATTGGCTTTATGAATAAAGAAGAGTTTCGGCGAGATTTAACTCTGACTAGTATTATCATAAGGACTTTGAGTTCTTCAACTTCAATAAATAGTTTTTGTCGAACGTGCATAGGCGTAGCAATTCCGACGTCGTCGTCATCATCGTCGGCGGCGTTAGGTAATGCCTTGAATGCTTGTATATCATCTATACTATTTCTTTTCATATAGGCTTGGTTATTGGTTTCAATATATTACTAGGTATTTTTTATTTCATTTTATCACTTTTACATGTTTTCATCAAATTAGCTTAGGAAAATAAATTGTTAAAAAAAATTATGTTTTGTCTTACGCCATCAATGGATTGGAAATGAAGGATACATAAATAGTCTCTAATGTAATCTTTTGATTCAATTATGTTTTCTCACTTTGTAACACTATTTTTCATTGACATATGTGACGATAGAATTTATTTTAAGTTACTGGATGAATGGTCGCGAGACATTTCAACCGTTCGGTTCGTGGATTACTAGTTTAATATGGCTGCTTTATTACTATAAAGTTTTTCGTTATGATGTTTTAACCATATAGGCTAATGCATATCTTTTAAACAAATAAGAAAGTTTTAATTTAAAAATAATAGATAAAAAGGTTTTATAATCCTAAAATTTAGCTCCCCAGATACCACCCACCAAGAAACTCTTTTTACTATGGGTTACTGATTATTCAAGTGAGAAAAGCCGGGCCCCACTATGAATTTAGCTTTAATTAGTGTTGACCGGCAAGTTTAGAGACTATTTTAATCATCCCACCGTTTTAAGTGACTTAAACCCTATGATACTTATGAACTACCAGTCTTTGTATTACATCGCTCCGTTTTAAGGAAACTTAAAGTATATCCTTTTCTTGGCTGATTTAATCAGTAGGCTAACCCAGCTAATTAAAATGCTTACTTGATATTTTTGTATGGGTCTGTCTAAAAAGAGTATTTTCCCATTGTTTAACCAACAAGTTGGCGAGATAGCCGTCACTTTATGTTGATCATGTAAGATGCGGGTCTGAATATATTTTTGTTTTAAGAAACAACACAATTTGTGGTTCATGTTTTGAAAACTCTAACTTTTTAATTTGATTCCACCGTTGCGTTGCGCAAACAAAGATTCATTTAGAGTAAAGTTCAACGTTAAATTTTTCAGTATGAAAAAATTTAGTTATTTTGCAAATATTTTTATTTAAATTATATTCCAATTCAATACGATTGTATACCTTTTTGTATACACAATTGAACGTTAAATGCTTGCAGGACACAAATTTAAACGACCAATTTTTTATTTTTATCTCCACAACAGTCGGTGGAGAACATCCGTCACAGCAACGAATCCCACTTTGCATGGTTTACTGACGGAGTGAATAGTCGCTACGGACGCCTCGGAGCTGGTGAGAACCATCTATATATCGCGTGCTTGGATGACGTTGAGGTACCAAAAGGAGCGCACGTTTATCGGGTGAGTTGTCACGACAACCTACCTGTTCTGGATCCGTGGAATATCAATGGTCCTGATTGGATACGTTGAAGTTTCTTTTCAATGTAGATCGATCCGAATGTTGGCGTTGTTACCACGTGTATTTATATTCGTAGCACCAATATTTTTTTCCAAATTAATAAGATATGCAGATATTGTACTGTTAATAAAATGGTTTAAAATAAAACCTATTACAATTGATTTAAGGAAAACTTGAACAAACTAAACACGCAGGGTGTTTTTGCTAACATTGCCACAAAGATAAATACACGTGGCAGAAACGCTGAAATTAAGATCAATATAGGTTAAAATAAATTACAACCAATTAATCTTTATACTTCATTTATTGACTTTATTTTCTTTCACTTTTAATGGTTTGCAACAAGTTTTAGGACTCAATTTTAGGATTAATGGCGAATCATAGAATAATTATTATTCACATTCTAAATTATAATTTTAAAGCACAAGTATTTATCTTGCATTAAAATAACACCCAGTGTGTGCAACCCTTACATCTATTCCTACCATAGATCGTATATAATATGGATAGGCTGGTCAAATATTTGTAGCCTTGTGGTTGTCATCTTGGTTTGCCAGCTCGACCGTAGATACAAATTTTTACAAAATTTTTCGATGCTAAATAACCCAATATAAAGTTATAAATAATTATTTTAATCATTTATTTTTCTTTGAAGAAATATATACATTAGAAACGAATATGAAACAAATATTTAATTTATTTAGGTATGAAGTAATTAAGATATATCTTTTCCACTACTGACCTCAAATAAATTAGAAATATAAAAATAATATGGCGGCCGTTGAGATTCACCTTGAGATGGTGAACCGCCTATTCATTACTATATACGATGTCAACTGATCGTGCAAAAAACATGAAAACTAAAATGTTTTAGTTTTACAAATAAAGAACTGGTTTGTTATTTAACAAATCCTGGTCAACCAAGAAAGTCTAGCTATAAGTCAATAGCTAATTAAAATTCTAATTTATTTTGATATCCATTTGACATGTACAATTTTTTCAGTATTCTCAACTTTTTGACGGATTGGACCTTATTGACCCATTAGTTTATATAGATTTAGAAGAATTGGTGCCCGTAAGTGTAAAACCGAAAAAGTCCAACAAATCAAAAGAAGAGCCTCCTTCGACTCAACCTGGCAAAATTGACAGGATCCAAATTCGATTGATGAGGCCTTCGTTTTCTGTTAAACAGTTCCTCTTACTTTGCTCGGGAGAAAGAGGCTACTCGTTGAAAGGTTCTGTTGCTCACCCCAACGAAAACTGTTTGGAAAAAATTTGTTGTATGTACAACGGCAAACCACACAAAGACGATATCATTGATGGAATAGAAAACGAAACTCCGATCAGAACGCACATCGAAAATGGCGCCGTGGTGTGTAACAGGAAAGATGGATGCAGCACAGAATTCACAATTTATAAGACCTTTGACACCCAAATGACTTTGGGGTCGTCATCTTCTACAATTGGTGTTGTGGAAGGCGGTATTTCTGCCGTTAACAGTATTAAACACAAAGCCAACGTTGTGGATTGTGGCTTAACCATAAACTTCAAAGGATTGTTAAAACCACAACATTTTTGAAAACGTTCCCTACATAGTGTCAACAAACATTTACCTACATTTAAAACGTTAAGTTTCCTTATTTAACAATCATTTCAATTAACATACTAAATAATTTATGTATTGCTCGTGAAAAACTTGATTTCTATACTCTTTTGGCGCTCAATACGAGCTGATGTTGAATTTTCAGTTTTTTTGCATTTAATAAGTTGTATATGTTAGAATACTAATCTTTTTTGTTCAACTCTTCTTTTCATTAATAAATTAAACGCTTGTGGAAATAGCCCTACATCAGTATTTTTTTATTCTAGAAAAATTCTTAAGACTTAACAAAAATGTATCAATTTCTCTGGTTGTGTTTAATTAAACTTAATAATGGCTCTACTTTTAAAAATGTAACAAATAAATGTTTATCTCATTTTGAATTTAAATTAATTTTAGAATACCAATAGTTCCGTGAATTTTGAGCAATTAAGTCTTATTGATTAGATCATTTCAACTTGACGCCTCTATTGATGTGTTACATGCAGCTAGCGTAGACAAAATGAAATAAATATGGCTGCGAGTGCATGGTTTCTTACTAGAGCAAAATACTACATAGCTTTTTTGTTGCACAGTGGATGGGTCCAAGCTCAATTCAATTATATTTATGGCACATCGGATGGTTCCGACCACAATTCAGTTATATTTAGGGGGTAAATTATGTACTAGATGTATACTAGTTATGTACTAGCTTATAACATGTTTGTGCTAAATACTATAGTTCTATAGTTGAACAATAGTATACGCAAACGCAACTTACATACGGTACTTTGTTAAGACTACTTGAAAAATGAAACAAACTTGAACTATTTGAAAGTAGTATATTACCACATAGTCGAGCTAGCTTATCATTTCCTTACTGTGATTGGCCTCGTATATATGAGAAACGTTTACACAATTGTTTGATATTAATCTGATCTATGTTGACGTCAGTCTTTATTCAGATTCATGTAATAGAAATGTAAAACATTTGAATCTGTTCATCAACTGTTTATAAACAAACCACATTTTCACCGAATTCGGTTAAACCTCTACTACGGACACAATTCTATAAATCATCTAGTATAAAGCATGATGAAAATTAGTCTAGATGACAATATGAAATCTCTAATCGAACTACATTGGTTCTGTCCTATCGTGCTAGCAATAATCATTGGTGATGATTGAGTCACTGGTAGCAAGGACATAAAGACAACTCTGCCAAGTATACTCCATTCAACAAAAACTGCTTTAATTAAAGTATTGGAAAAATTGGTTTTCTACTGTTAAATACAAGAAGCATCTCGCAGGAGCTTATTTGTGCAGCGCCGGGTAAAGGCCCGTTTTTTATATATTCATTCACAGGAGCTTATTTGTGCAATGGAATAAAAATCTACAGAATGAAACCATACTAATTACTGAAGCTTTAGGTAATTTTGAAAAAAAAACTTCTGTATTAGAAAAACAACCACTATTTACTTACCCATGTCATAGTGCAATACAGTTTTAGAAATGTTATTAAAAATCAACATACATGGTTTGAGATAAAAATTACATTGGTTGCGTTCAGATGCACATGCAACGTGTTTTTTCTGCATCCATGTAGAAAAAAAAACATTTTGCACGTACGTCTGAATGCAACCATTAACAAGTCTCTAAATATTGAATGGAAGAATCTGGACAGTGTCTCCTTCACTTCCTTGCTACCAGCAACTCGATAGTCGTCAATGAATTGCTAGCACGATTAAATGCAACCATTGGTTATGGTCGGATGCATATTTGTCTAGTCAAAAGTCAAAACTATGGATGGGTCGATCCACAGATGCATATCAAACTGGTTTATGCATCCGTACCTCGTTGACTGTGGTAAAAATTTTTACCTGACTTATTATTTTTATTAACACCATGCGTTCATCCAGAGGTTAATTTATTTCAAAACAACTTGGTGATTAAGAGAAATATATTTATTTTTTATGGAATAAAAAACGAACGTACACTGGTTGTGTTCAACTGCACATTCAAAACGTTTCACATGCAGGTTTTGCAAACTTTTTATCGAATCGCATTCATTTTTTTTGTATGCGTTTTTTACATGCAAATTATCGATGTGGACGGATTGATATCTCCACGACACTACAAAATCCGTCCACATCGATAATTTGCATACAAAAAAAATGAATGTGATTCGATAAAAAGTTTGCAAAACCTGCATGGGAAACGTTTTGAATGTACAGTTGAACACAACCAGTGTTTTTATGGAGTTTGCCATATTTTTCCATATTCAAGTTTTTTGTTTGTTAACCTGCAGTTCTCATTTATATCTCAAATGAACTGTTGTGAAGTGTACATAAAATGCTAGTCAATTTTTCATATTTAAATAAACGTTTTTTATTACTACACACGAAACATAGGCGACCGCATTCCTCTTGTTTATGTAAGAATTTTTGACTTGTTAAATTCATGTTTAACTGACATTTGTTAGTTGAGTTATTTTATTTAAACTAGAGGAAGCGAATCGATCATTTGTTTAGTAAAAGGCGTTCATCTTATTCTAAATAAACTAGAGGAAGCAAATCGAAAACTAAAAAATCTTAAACCCAACTTTAGTTTTAGTTAATCAGCTATTATTTGAAAAATATACATTTTTGTAAAACGTTTTATTGGTAATAATTCTTCATTTTATTCTAAGTGAAAATTCCTTTAAAATCAAAATTAGCAAAATTATGATAGAAACTTTAATTTTGGTTAACCTTGAAAAATCTCGAGGGACTCGTAAAAAAGTGATTGCTTCAAAAAATATGAGCGAAAAATATAAATTTTCATAAAAGTTGTTGAAAATTAGTTCTGCATTTCACTGTGTCCGACGGGGATTTATCAATTTGTAAAGACAATAAACGGAGACATTAAATGTTTATTTGAAATGGGTTTCACACTGATCGCTCTGTCCTTGCACAATTGGGAGAATCGACGGCATGTTGATTTATTTTTAATCAGTTTAAAGCACAAAAGGAAATAAATGCTATTAATGAGATTCACAGATAACTAATTCATTTTGGACATCACAGTTGTTAGTTATTTAAATGCTTCACCAGATTCTTCAATAGTTAATTTATACCCCAGCTTCATATGGGTCAAGGAATAATAATTCAAGTATTGGATTTATGTTCTTATTAATTTTTGACGGTTTCAGAAACGCTCTGAGTTTCTTAGGATTGATTATTTTAATTGGAGGTTATGTTACTGCAAGTTAATAGTTTCTTTAATCTATTTAGTCCAATTTTATTCTTTAGTGAATACATAGTAATTACCTCTATTGTTCGTTTTTGGACAGGTGTGAGCTGTTGTTTGTTTACCCAACCTCTAAGCAAAAGGATTCATGCTTTAAGGCAATTTATGAAATTAGTTACAGTGGACTTTGCCACTAGCTGATTTAACTGTCATTTTTGTTTACATATGTTACTAAAGCTCTAATGCCAAGCCATTTTAAATTATTGTTGTACCAATTGACGAACTCTCAGCGGCCATTTTCGACAAAGCAATTCTGAGATTGACATTTTGCTAAAAATGATATTTCGCCAAATGTATTTTTCTGAAAAACAAATTCGCCAAGTTAATATTTCTAAGAAAACAATTCGCCATAATTTTATTTCGAAGAAAGTAATTCGGCAGATTTATATTTCTACAAATACAATATTTAATATTTGTAATATACATTAACAAATTTTGCTTTCTCAGAAATATCAAGTTATTGAATTGTTTTCTGCGAAATATAGTTTGAGTGAAATCTCATCCTTAGAAACTTAATTTTAGAAATACCATTTTGTCGAAATATCCCTTTGTGAAAATTTCATTTTGTAGAAATTGTAATCAAAGACTTTTTCGAAGAATGACATTTCGGAAAAAGCAAATTCCCTGCAAACTTTTTGGGCCCAAAAGTGCACGAAACATGAACTTTTTTCGTTCGAAAAATGGCCCGAAAAGTACACTTTTTTCGGCCCAGCCTTCGCACAGAATCGGTTCCCTTAAAGTATACTTCAACGGACAGATTTTGTACAAAAAACGTACAAAAAAGTTAAATTTTAAAGTTTATTTAAGTTATTATTATTATATATATTTCATTGTTATTATTAATTTTGTTATTATTATTAATTATCCTATCTATTTATTAACTTAATTTGATAATTATTAATATTAATTATAATTTAATTTTTCACTTACCTTGTCTGAAAATTGAACGCTAGACTTTTCGTTCCAAAGGCGAACGTTAATCTCTTGGCCATAAAGAAGCTGCGTTCAGAAAATAATTTTGGACATTTTTCCTCGTATTTTTTCGATTATTTGATTTTTTATACTTAAAGCTTTTTGGTTGGTATTTCATTTTCGATTATATAACTTTTCATACTTAGTTATAATTATAATAAATTATAAATAAATTTTAGTTTATATCTTAATCAGTAATTTTGAAGACATTTTAAATTTGCCATATACATCGGCGGCGATATAACTATATATATAGCATTCTAATTAATTAAGGTTATTGTAGCTATAGACTTGATTTTTTTTCAAATATCCTAATTTACATAACTTAGATATGTTATAATAGCTAACAAAATATGATTTCAGTTATTGTTAAGGTGCTATAGCTATAATTACAGTAAAACACGCCAAAATGATGTAAGATAAAAGAACAATTAGTAAAAAATTGTACTTTTTCTCTGTCCCCTTTTGGGCCAAAACATGTACAGTATACACCCCAAAATTTACTATACTAAATATGATTTAAGCATATTTCAAAAGCACAGATGACGCTGATTTTTTGTTTCCTGATCCATTAGGAAGTATCCATTAGTTGTAAAGTGTATATGATTTTTTGTTAAATAAGAAAAAAAATATGTACGAAACTAATACTTTTCATACAGTTTTTAAAGTGTACATTTTAACTGCCCAAAATCGTACTTAAATCGGTTAGGTCCATACAGTCTATATGTTTAAAAAATAATTTTTTTTTACATTAGAACTACTGTTTGAGTTATAAGAAACAATTTAATTTATAAACTAATGGCATATAAAATGATCGTACAAAACCGGTCCAAATCGGTCCAAAAAAGTATACTTTCGACCCAACGATGTTTGCAGGGTATGGCGGACTTCTTTTCATAGGACAAAATAACAGACATAAACTCTTATTAATTAAATATAAAAATGTTTAAACTTTAGAAAATAATTTCAACTTCAAAATATATTATGGATGAAAAATAAATCTGGCTTTATGGTATTAAAAGAACTTGAAGCTCAACATTATAAATAATGGAATTCAAGGACAACCAAATCAGTGAAAATCATCACTGCGACATCAACCCACAATGAATTGTGAATTTGGGATAGCATCATTCGAGTGAAAAAGTTTGAAGGTCTTGTATGAATTGTTTTTCAACAATCTTACCAATTAATTATTAGAAAAAAATTGGTCTGTAACTATTTACAAGCAAAGGACTGCCCTCCTTGAAATTGGATATCACCTTAACTATTTTGAACACTACTGAATATAAACCATAATCAATGCATATGTTAAACAAAAATTATATTTTAGTGCTAGTGAACATGTAAGCGACTTTAGAACACTATTTATTATAGAACATCATTTTTATGTGTACCTTAACACGGTAATCGTTTTGATAATATTTACAACTCCATCATACACAATAGCTAATGGAAAAATTGAGCAATATAAATTCAAACATTACCGTTAACTTTTTCAACATTACAACTTGGATTAAAAATACAATTTGTGAAACAACTGTTTAAATGAGGACCGTTCTTTTACAACTGGATTCGCTCCAAAATGGCGGATTCAGTTCTTTTGCAGAGAAACCACCATTTTGGAACCAATCTCGAATTGAATTCGGTTGTAAAAGAACGGCCCTACGATTGCATCTTTTGGAACGGCCCTACGATTGCATATGTTTACACCAGACACAACTAATCACTTTCTGACACAAACGTGCCTAACTTTTGTTTCAATGCTTGAGTTAGGTCATCGTTATATCAAATGATTAATCGTTATGATTTGTTACAATTGAACTACGTTACACTGAAAAAGCTTGACTAACTTTTATGTCTAAGTTAGTCAAAGTTATGATTATGCCTTTTCTTCTATAAATTACAAAACCTACCAGTATGCCAGATGTTTTGTTCCATTTTCTTGTAAATTG
>JARUHE010250828.1:0-21979 GCA_031471125.1 Archaeomysis grebnitzkii | reverse complement strand
TTTGTTAATTTTAATGTTATAATGGTGATGTTGTTAATGTTGAGATTATTGATGTTGTTAATGTTATTGATAATTTAGTTAAAGTTAATGTTGTTTATGTTAATTTTATTAATATTAATTTTAATATTGCTAATTTTAAGATTAATAATCTTAGTTAATGTTACTGTTATTAATGTTAATGCTGTTGATGTTAATGTTATAATGTTGATGTTGTTAATTTCAATGATGTTGGTGTTAATTTTAATGTTGTTAATGTTAATTTTAGTGTTTATAATGTTAATGTTGTTTATATTAATGTTAAGTGTGTTAATGCAAATGTTATTGGTAATTTTATTAATGTCAATGTTGTTAGTATTAATTTTATTTACGTTAATGTTGTTAACATTAATTTTAATGTTGCTAATTTTAAGGTTAATAATGTTGGGTTAATGTTACTGTTCTTGATGCTAGTTTTGTTAATTTGAATGTTATAATGTTAATGCTGGTAATGTTACGATTATTGATGTTGTTAATTTTATTGATAATTGAGTTGATGGTAATGTTAATTTTATAAATATTATTTGTATGCAGTTAATGTTAAAGCTAAAAATGTTAATGTTACTGTTAATGTTAATGTTATAATGTTGATGATTTTAATTTCAATGATGATGGTGTTAATTTTAATGTTGTTAATGTTGATTTTTTCAATGTTAATGTTGGACTTAAAATTGATAATGTTAATACCAATCTTAATGTTGTTAATAACTAATGTTAGGTGTGTTAATGCCAATGTTATTAATTAATGGTAATGTTCATATTGTTAATGTTAATGCTGAAGTTGTTAATGTTATTAATGCTGATCATATTAATGTAAATGTTCTTACTATTAATGTTGTCAATGTTAATGGTAATATCATTAATGTCAATCTTAGCAATGTTAATGGTGTTGATATTGACGTGACGTTGTTAATGTTAATGATGTTAATGTTAATGCTGCTAATGTTTTTAATGCCTATGTTGTTATTATTAATGTTGTTAATGTTAATTTTGTTAATGTTATTAATGTTGATTTTGTTATTATTAATGTTGTTAATTTTGATGTTGTTATTGTTAATGTTAATGCTAATTTTAATAGTGTTAATGTTAATGGTATTGTTAAGGTTGGTTATGTTAATATTGTTGATGTTAGTGTTATTATAGTAATGTGAATAATATTGATGTTAATATTGTTAATTTTAATGTTGTTTATGTTAATGTTATTAATTTTAATGGTAATTCTGATAGTAATGTTTATGTTGTTTGTATGAAAATAATAAAAAATACTAATTTTACAGAAAAGTTTGTTCAAATGAAAATAAAGACCATAATATACTACACTAGTATCATTAAAGATTGTTTTCCTTAAATAAATATTTACTTCTTAAACAGAGATTTATAAAAAAATCAAATTCATGGTTAACCGAGATTTTTATTTGAAGGCTTAGAGAAAATTTTATTTAACAAAAAAATGATAGAACATGACTTTCTAAAGTAGAATGCTGAAATAAATTTTGCCTACAATTTATACATTTTTTCAAATAATAGACATTATAGGAGTTTTTAGACCTAACCCATTTAGCATCGAGTTCATGATTAACCATTTTTTAGTCTTAGAAATATTTATTTTAGAAACAAATATAAAAAATTGTTAATATATTAATATATAGCATTGTATAAATAAATTACACAATTAGAAACTGTTTAACACACAAACACAGCTTTTAATGCGTAGTACTTACTCGTGCTTGTTTTTCTTCTATACGAGTGCGTGCATACATTATGCAAGAAGTCAAACACCTTATGATACTAAGCAATTCTAAAAAAACTACATGTTTAAAAATAAATGTATAACACAACAAATACAAGTAAATGTTACGCATAAAAAAGGTTAATCTATATATTCAAATTAATGTTTATTAATTAAAGAAATATAAGTTGTAGGACATTCTACCTTAACCCTTTAGATCCTGATGGGTAATAATTAATCAAGTTTGAAAGGGTTAAATCTCCAGTTCTTCATTTATTTTAAATAAACTTTTCTCTAAACCTTCAAAGAAAAATTTCGGTTAATCATGAACTTAATGATGAAGTGGCTGAGCTCACAACCTCCCTTGTAAAAAGTAGATTTCATTAAACAAATGCTTATTTCACAGAAATATGTATGTATGTATATGGTTATGTGTACTGTGTGTGTGTTTTTGATTGAACACGCACTACAACGAGGTCCGACTTGTCTTTATGGCATAGAATAGTTGCCATTGGCATTAAGAGTGAATATTTTTTATATAGTTCATTAAAATGCATTTGAGTAGTTAAAAAATGGAGACTAATAAATATAATTAGTAATTGTATGATGTGTTTGTTTATAATGCACATTTTTCAAGTTAAGATATTTATTGTTGAACAATGTAATATGTGTACAAAAATTACCCCATTATGACGAATTTCAGTACTATATTGTTAGAAAATACTATATCACCTGACAACGTGGTGGGTATCTTTCACATTGTCTGACTGTACATTGCAGTACTAAATTTCATGAAATCCAAAATTCCTGAGCATTTAAAATTATGCTGTGGGTTGCATATATATATGTTCATTCTACAATTTTAAACTATTTTTAGTGTGACTTTCGGTTGTGTTACTACCGACCTTAACACCGATATCAATATTGAAAATCGTATTCAGGTTTTTGAATGATCGTGCATTTCCAATTGTTTTTTGCTAAATCTTCAAAAAAAGAAGCTTGACTATTTTTTGGCATGTGTAACTTGCAAATTTCAAAGTTGAATTTTTTTTCTAACCATCAATAAAAATCTTTAATTTGATGGTGAACATTTGCATTTTGAGTGAAACTCAATAAATAAACTTAAAACGAATGAAATATTTCATTGATGTTATGGTGATTTGACAAAAATGTAGTTTTTCATTAAATGAATATCTTATTTCCATATAATTCAAGATTAATATAGTTCTCTACAATCACTTGTGTTTTGTTTGAAATAGTTTTGAATTTGTCAATCTGCTTTACACACAAAACAGAAAATTCATGTTTTGCTTATTTATATTTTAATTATTAACAACAACCGACAAAGTATTTGAAAACTGAATATTTGTATAATTTTTGGTTGTTGAAGACTCGTTTCTCGTTGGGGGATAGATAGTAAAAACGATTTAATAATTTAAAATTAATCAATGGCATTGTTTAAACAACATTTTTATTTAAAAAGTTGTTTCAAGTTATGAATTAAAACTAAGGAATGAGCAAAAAAAACAAAGACTTTCTAAATCAAACTCATGGACAAAAAAACAGTTAAACTAAAAAATAGATTTTAATTGTTTTGTAATAAATATGTCCCATTTTATACACATCTTGTACATAAATTAACTACAAATTTTGATCAAATTAAAAACTTTTATGGAAATTTCGAATTGAATTATTTTTATCATGTTCAAATTGTGCTATGGACAAATTTTAGTGTCCTAAGTACAGGTTGTCCCAGAATTTTAATTTATTTTTTCAGAACTCCGTAATGATGAATACAGGAGAGCGGATCCTCATTGTGGTAGTTTCTATCAGAGATGATAAATTTAATGGTCTATCTGAACGGTCGCTTCCAAATCAATGGATTGGACCTGAAGGACTATACCTTGGCCTACGTGTTCTCCAGATTTAACTCCACTGATGTTTTTTGTATTGGGGCTTTATCAAAGCAAAAGTGTTTCAGCAAGAAATTAGTAATTTAATTGAACTTGAAAAAAGCATACAATCTGCAGTTTTAGACATAGCACCAGAAATACGCCAACGTTTTACGCAATGCTAAAGATTGCTTTGAAATATGCAGAAACACGGAAAGGCATGTTGAGTCATTTAAATGAAGTATGTCTTTTTTGGTGAATAAACTAGATTGTTTTGTGTTAAACTATCATCAAGAAAATATTTTTAAATTTATAGGGACACCCTCTGTACATGGAATACTAAAATTTCAAGTAGAGAAAATTTGAACATGATCAAGATAACTCAATACAAATTTGATATATACGTTTTCAATTTAATCAAAATGCGCAGTTAATTTATGCACACCCTGTATATATATACAATTGATTGATTATATAAAAAGGGGCAATGCCCAGCGCTGCACCCGGAGGGTATTCAGCACTTTCAAACAACAATACTGTACATAAAATGGATTAAAACAGTGCTAATCAAAGCCGATAAAACAGCCCAGCAGACTTCAAAAACTCAACCAATTCATGAATCGGGACATCGTCATTTAAAATACTCATAAGAGGAAGCCCGGCCAGGCGTATATATATATACACGAGATTGATTAAATGGCAAGATATCGTACTGAAATAAATCTGCTTTCTCAAAAATATGAAAATTTCTTACATCACAAATACAACCACACAAACGCAAAATGCCATTTAATATAAATTACTGTATAAGAACAAAACCAAAATACCACATGAAGGCAACGGTAGGTATAATGAATGAATGAATATATAAAAAAACGGGCTTATACCCGGCACTGCACCCGGAGGGTATTCAGCACCTACCCAACGGTAGGTACAACTAGCTGTTTGATCCACATACAGCATTAAAATCATATTCGTGTGCAAATATCTGCATTTATTTTTAATTTATAGTAAACTCAGAACATTAAAATATATCAAAAAATTCATAATTATATACTTTATAAATGTACATTTACACTCAGACATAGACAAGTAATCTTCTAAAATTTGATTCAAATTGTCATTTGTACATCATTCCTAGCTTCAACACTAAGTAATGGAATGTTAAAGTTGTAAGCAATTCATTTTAGTGATCTCGTTGATAGGCTATATAAATAAAAAACTGGGTATTTAATAATGAACTTTTTTCTAAATTTTGTACGAATGTTCTACATAATGATTGTATGTTGTTTAGGTATTTACCATCGTTATTCATCTACACAATATGCATTTCATCTGTAATCACTAATACAAATTGAAGAATGTACAAAAATTAAAGTAGGAGATAAAAAATTGGTTCCTTCCAAAACGCGACTCCTGGTACATAATTTTTATATTTTTGAGGATAATGAAAAGATTTTCTACAATTTCAAATTGAAGATTCTATGGATAGATTCATATATTTGATCACATTATGCACATTTTACACAAATTTCAGTTGAATGTTTTTCAAGAATGTTTTAGACAAACCAAACATTGAAATACATTTTTTCATAGATTTAAGAAATTTAATTTTACAACAAAGTAATAAATTGAAAACTATTATACAATATTAAAAACCTCTTTTGTAAGGTTTCTTCAGTCCTCTTCAAGTCTAGCATATTACAAAAAATAGTTCATTTGAACAGAACTTGAAAATTTATACCAAACAGAGAGCCATGATATAAATGAATATTATTCTTCTACAGAGAATAAATGCTTGAATTATAAAATTGCTTCTTACTAGATGATCTACAGAATTATTCTATTAGTATGGGATAGTATACACCTCATCTGCTATGAAGGTCCTGTGTTTCCTAGATGATCATTAGGACTTAATAGCAAGGTACACAAGTAGATCATTATCGTTATTTAGGAAACTGCTCAAACTGGGATCAACCAGAAAACAAAAGGACTAACATGGTAATAAACACCAAAATACAGCTCTTCAAACAAACTTTAAACATCGGAATAACAAACTAAAGGACAAGAAATAATCATAGTAAATGTTGTCTATAAAAACATCATAGAAGTTAAGTGGACTTTAACTTTTTCTTAAATATATCAATAGACTTGATTATCCAGTAAAAACTGACAAACAATTATTTTTCATAAACTCAAACAGACAATTTTTCAATTCAATGTCAGAATGTTAAACATTTGAACATATTATGGACTGTATTCATCATAAAGTCTAAAAATCAAAATGTTTATTATAAAATAAACTATAAATTCTACTTTATTAAAAATAAAGACTATGATAAAACTTAAATTATTAATTCAATGTTTCTTATATAAAAAATAAACTTTTCTAAAATTAAATGAGAATTTGGCACAACACACAACAATTTTAGGTTAAATCTTTATTGTAAACATCAAAACTGAAATAAATGTTACCATGCAGTGAAAGATAAAAAAATCACGAATAAATATTTCAAAATGTGTCAAACTTTTTTTCCCGATTTAGATCAGAGTTGCACAATTAATTTTACATTCCAATGTTGCCTAATTTGATCCATCAAATTTAGTGAATACTAGGCAAGTTATGATCAGGAAAACACCGTTGTTTCTTTTTAAAATAAGCAAGTAAAAAAATTAAAAAATATATAAAACAAATAAAATTAACATATATACACACAACTACGTACATTTCACTTAAATACACTGAGCAAAATGTAACAAAATTATAAAGAATTTATTTGATCATATTTATAAAAATATCACAAATATTTGTGGAATTCACACCACACAAGAAAATAGAGCAAATAAGACACACTTAACAACTTCATATCTTGAAGTATACATTATTTGGCGAATTTACTATATAAATTTCAAACAAGTGCAATCATGTTACAGATCAAAAGTAAAAACAATTATTGGCAAAGATTTGCTTATTAGAATGAAAGCTTAAAAGCAGTTTGTTAACTTGAAATGGAGAGCTCAACTATTCAAAAGTGTCACAATACATAAATTACTATGTCTTAATAACATCAATAACCTAGAGACATGTGCAATTGTAATCCTAAAATCTTGCTTTCCATTAAAACTTCTTTTCTATATGATTGAACATGTCAATAGTTTTTAGGACATTCACTAACAAGTATTAACACTACAAGAACTGTAGACGTGTAACTTTTATTGAAAATGATAATTTCAACTACATCTTAATGATTGAATTTTTTTTTGGTCAAATGAAATTTTGCAACTTGACTCAAAGCTCTCATGATTCAATAGATTGAAATATGGGTCAATGGAAAATTTTGACAGTTCAAAAATCGTAAATGAATGGTTACTAGAGCACACTTGGTTGTGCTTAGGGGAGTCATATAATTTACCACAATTATAATATAACTTTATACTTTTTAAAAAAATGATTTTAGTGACCAAATTAATAACGTTACTCTTAAATTAAATTCTGAAAGACTATCTTTGTCTGTTAATAACCTTTAGTTAAAAAAACGGACTTTTTACATATTTGTTATAATAAAACTTACAATGAAATAGCCCTTTCTGGCAGTGAACCAATATAAGATGACCTCAAGTTCTTAATTATAAATCAGTGCCCTAATTCTTTAGGTTACAACTTAAATAGAACTTCCCAAACCGATTGACCACACAGATTTATTATGTAATTCAATTTATTTTACTCATTTTCACCATAAAAATATTTTTTCTATGATTTAAGAAGAATTGTTATTTATAGAATGAGCTAATGAATTGGCAATATTTCTCACATGTGACTTATTTCATAGCGCTGCTGGGAAAGGGAGTCAATATATCTAATCAAAAATGTACAATCTTAAAAACGAAATTATTTTAGGAATGTTCAATTAATTATAATAAACAGAACATTGTACTTCATCGCCTAATTTACATACATGACAAACACAAAAAAAATTATTTCAGTGAAATAAAACTAAAATTATATTTTAAAATTGATAAATAATTCCAATGTAAAAAATATATTAATCAAAAGTTGAAAGATTTTTTACATTGATAATAATATAAATATGGATTAAAGTAGTTTCAGATATGAAAATGTTTTTATAATTGAGGACTAACAATAACAACCAACTTATCATTAAAACATATTTATTCAAATTATAAACATAAAACATAGTGTCAACCAAGAGCACTTTGGAGTTCCATATAATTTTTTAAAACATTATCTTTTCTACAATAGCTGGTAGAAGAATTGAAAAAATTGCTTTCCACTGACCAAGCAAAAAGTGTTGAATGTTACAAAAATATATTAAGACACGAGTTCATTCAATCACTAAATAAAGATTCTTCATCTACCGAAAGTTTAAATTTAAAGATGGAAGAAATTAAAAAAATGTTTAGGCTTCTAATTTTCAAATAAAACCCCAAAAGGACACAAACACTTAAATTTTTAATTTCTTCTAATTATTACATATTTTTCTTCACATTAGCTGTGAAAGCAAAGTTCCATTTTTTAGTTAAAAAATTGATTCCAATATTTTATATCAAAGTTTATCAAAAAAATTGAAGAACTAGAACAAAATGGCGACTATGTAATTTACAAAATTTGTTTACTATACAAACGTAATTATAGACTAACATCTAACAGATGTTTACATTTAGACCAACTTTATAATTTAACCAATAGCAACAACAACAACTTAAAATTTAACATTATATGAATTTTTATATATAGAAAATATAGGGAAACAAAATAATGATTATATGTAAAGTTTAAGCCCTTGATTGATAGATTATACCCCTTTGCAGTTCCATTGAGAAGAAATTCATAAACTAAATCTTATATGATTGATAAGAGAATGAGAAATTAAAAGGGGACAAAATATTTACATTGAAAGTGGATTTGGCAGAACAAAATAAATGTTAAAATGTGCCTACCAGTTTCAGCTATTCTTCTTTGTATTTTAAATGAAATAAAAACATTTATTTATTGTAAGGCTCATTAGTTACAATGTTAAATAGCACTGTCACAAAAATAAAGTAATAAAATTTGACACATGCAGCACTAAGAAAAAAGATTAGACTTCTTAATGTCAATCAACAAGGTACAAAGCATCAAAAACGAATCATATTCTTGGTCAGTTTGTATAAATTTAATTTGTCTATTGATTGACATATTAACAATTATAATTTCATTTTTACCAAAACATGCAAATACAAAGTAATCTCATTGTAAATATAAATATCTAAAAATATTGATTGTACGAGTATAATTTTTGCCATTGGATACGTTTTATAAAAGTTTGAAACTTTGGATGATGTGCACTTATTGAATTGAAAAGAAATTATTTGGCCGTCTTTCAAACATATCATACAAGGAAGAATTTCTGAAACTGTTGAGGCATAAGAATGACATTTCATGCAGACTAACAATATGACTTACAAATGCTAAATTATCACAAGCGACTTGGTAATACAAGATACTTTTAACCTTCTTCAAAAAGAAGTAATTTATCCAGAGGACATTCATTTGTCTTTTGTATTCAAATTGTATGACAATAAAAAGAAATAATTATTTTGTGCTAATTGTTAATCATTTTAAAAATTTGTTAAACTTTCAAAAATTGAGTAATTTATACTGTATTCAAACAAGTTCATTGTCACTATTTTCAAAATTGACATATAAAATAAAATTACTTAAACATATGAATTCACTTGAATGCTTCAGATAACTTAACCCCAAGACTTCCATGGGCAATTTAGGTTAGCAAAATAAAAATTATAGATTTCAGAAGCGTATATCAAAATACTAGATTATTAATAATTAACTAATTAAAAAAATTAATTTAAAGTATATGGCTGAACGAGTTCTGGATAGGCATTAAGAATAGCTATGAAAAGTAGAAAATATTTATAAAGATTGAAGTTTATGTAGCATTAAAAAGCACTTTCAATATTGATGTTTGTGAAAGAAATGAAATTTCACATTCACACCACAAGATTGATTCATTGATTATATAAATAAACAGGCCATGCCCATTTTTTCACACCACGAGGGCCATACTGTCTTTCCCGTCTGAACAACGATTGATTTGGATTTCTTCAGTCGATTGTTGTTGAAAGGGAGCACCAGATGGGTCGGTATCAGGCTCCGAATATAATATTGTGGTGATTGAGGAGGCCGGACCAACAGAATGCCGAGGAGATGGTTCACTGTCAACACTTGGGGATGGCAGAGAAACTTTTCTTTGACTAGATTTATTTCTCTTTTCTTTGCTACTACTTGCAGATGAAGTTAAAGACCTGGATCTAGAGCTCTTGGAGTTTCTTGATCTGCCGTTAGCACCAACTATACCATTATGTTGTACATGTGGATAAGTACTCCCATGTGAACTGTAATCTGTTTGAGCTTGTGCACTACTTTGTTTAATAGAATTTCTATGTCTTGTAGGTACCCGACTGTTAGTTAATGGTTCAAGTTCATGTGTATCAGGATTTGGAGTAGAACTTGTTGGCTGAATACATGCACTAGAAGTTGACAATGTTAGTTCACTTGTGAACTGTTGTGAATAAACAGTTTTGTCCACATGATCATGTTCACTATCTCCACAACTGTTCATACAAGATGAATCAGGATAAGAAAATTGGCCACACCCATATTCTGGGCCAAACAAACTTAACAATGGCAGGTAAAATAGGGTAGCATACAAATAAGACGAGGCAGAGAGTACAATTAAGAATGTACCTACATGAACATAAGCTAAAACATGTGCCGGAAGCATTGCAATTCCTGCTGCTATTGAAGTAATAGCAGCCATAAAAACTGGACTTCCTAGTCTAACAGTAGCCCATGTTACAGAGCTTTCCCGATCAGAATCAGGAGCAAGGCGATATGCTACTCCATAATGTAAAGTTAAATCAATAGCTAAGCCTATAGCAACACTAACAGTCACACTTTCCAGAATATTCAAACGCCATCCAAGTAAGACAAGTACTGCTAATGTGGTGAGAATAATTGCAGATATACTTATCATAGCAAATATACTAACAATGATATTTAATGTTGAAACAAGAAGAACAACTAAACAAATCCCCATTGCGACTGCCACAGCAATACCTGTTCCGACCAACAAGGAATGTTGGACATCATAAAACTCGAAGTAAGAAATGAACCAACCATTTTTCAGACCTGTAGGAGCTTCCTTCAACTTACACTGAACCCAAGACTCTACCTCATTATAGAATTTGTCCATCTCATCATAAGACAGTGTCCACAAATATGTTGAATCATATTCAATTACTATAGCAGCTACTTTTCCATTCGTTTTGTGGAATTTAGGACCAGCAACACCTGGAATGAAAAACTGATGAGGAGTGTCATATAGTTCTTTAATGCCGTCATGAATACATTTTTCAAAAACGTATCTGGAATAAGGAAACTTTGATTCCTCACAACAAGGATATCTATTCAATCCAGAAGATGGATCATGACATCTCTTCTCCATCCAGGTTTTGAAAGTTTCAATGAAACAGTTAGGCAAAAGCGGCCCAAGAGTCGACATATAAAAACTCTGATTACGTAAATCTTTACAAAAATGCAGTAGCCATTCTTGTGACCGTTGAGAACTCATGTCAAACTGGTCATCAAAAACAAGATTTCCTTTCATGGCAGGATTCAGATAATCTCCATTGTCCACAGGCTTGATGCCCCAAATTATTCTAACTGGAAGACGATTCATAATGTCCCTTCGAAGATTTCTTTCAAACCAAAAAACATATTTATATTTCAACTCGTACTGTTCAAAAAAATGATCTCTATGAAACAATTGGAAATCTTGAGAGTCAGGCAAGCTAAGCCTGGGATAATAAAACACAATCAGCCCGCTACAAACAGCCAAACAACCAAAGAGGAACACCCAAAACACACGAGGCTTTATGATTATGCAAGGAAAAACTTTTTCAAAGTATATACGACCAACTTCACTGAACCAATAACACAGTTTCAATGGAGATGCACACACAGTTGTACACGCAGGAGGGATATGTGAGGCATACAAGGGAGAGGGAGGGACACAAAGACAACATGATCCAGCACTCCACCGCTCTGCAATGACGATACATGCGGGTACCCAAGTCAACATGAGTACCAGATTTGCAAGGACGACAGTTCCTGCAAAAATGCTGGAAAGACAACATAATGATCAATTAACAATATTTTATAGAAATATTCTGAAATTAAAGTATGAAACAAATTATTAACAAACCAGTTGAGGTACCATTTTAAAAATTTAATTTTCATCTTAAAATCTTTTTCAGGTCAAGATATTCAAGAACTTCATGAACCATAAAAATGAAAATGGCATCAATAATTTAAAAAACTCTTACCTAAAGCATTTGATGGCTGTGATATGTGAAGTATAAGAAGCAAAAAATGCCGTAGCAGTTGTTATGGACGTCACGATAATGGAGATCGATGCGTGGTGTAGAGTATTTTCAACAAGTTTCACCAATGTTCCAGCATTTTTATCTTGTTTGGAAAGATTCCACACTCTACAATAGACGAAAGTATCATCAGCTCCTAACCCTGAAAACAAATTTTAAAAATATTTTGTAAGAACGTAAAAAATTAAATTATACAAAAAATATTTTCTACATTAATTTGATGATTTTTAGTCTTTATGGAATAAAAGGATTAATTCAAAAAAGAATTTCTAACTAGTTCATTGAAATATTCAGCCAGGCAATGTAGAAAATCGGATGAAAGCTACCAATGCCTAAACCACTGAGAAGCTTCAATGTTGAGCAGCTATTGAGTAGCTACATTTAATAAAACAAAATTAAAAAATTATACCCTAAATTAATTTGGTAAATGCAATTTCATTATTGATTTTAGCGTCACTATGATAAATTATCTTAATAGCCAGACATAATAAGGTGATAATAAACAACTGTTGTTAATTACATTTTCTAGAACACTTCAAGTAGAAAATTTGATAATGGATTTAAAATAAGTTTGACAAAAATTATCAAGTCCGAAATGGAAACCATAAAATAGCCAACAAATAAAAAAATATATTATGTACCAAGTATGAACTTATGTCAAACAAAAAACTTTAAACATTTTGATGAATACTAAATTTAACAAAATTTTTCTTTTAAACTTACAAAATCAAAACCATAAATAACCAATAAATAAACAAATCACAAATAACCTATGTACCAAATTTGAATTGCTTGGATTAAAAACAAGACTTTTTAAATTTTGTTGTTATTTGAAAGTATACGGACGAAGACGACTTCGAAGTATTAACTGCTGTCTCAATTTCATTAAATTTACTTGGCAATAGAATGAAGAAGAATCATAAAGTTATACAAGGCCAGCTTGTGAATAGATTACCACAATACTAATTAGATTTTTAAAACCTTATTCTAATCTGCTATACTGAGTGATTGATTTTATCTTCTAAAATATAAAAAAAATCACACCCTAGCTTTAACATAAAACATGACTTACCAATAGCAATAACACTAGTCAATACATTCATGTATGGAAAGAATTCAATCTCAAAGATGAAAGTGTAGAAAAAATATGCTATAAAAAGTGAACAGACGACAGTCATGATAGTGATGACGGTAATAAATAAGGATCCAGTGTAACACCACATAAGAATGACTACAATTCCACCTCCTATTCCGACAAACATCGAGTCATGTATGAGCAGTTTATCAAAAAGGGTTTCTTTCAGACCTGAAAAAGTAAAACATATTTGTATTTTTTTATCCAATACTTTAAGCTGTATGTTACTAGCAATATAAAAGAATTAACTCAAAACTAAAACTAATTTGTTAGAATTTTAACAAACTGTAATCTATGTTAAACTGATCAACTTGGACTGTTATGCAACAGCATATTATCAACCAATAGTAGAAATTAGAAGTATTATAGAAAATATAAAACACTAACTTATTTGTTATTTATATTTTTTATTAAATTGATCATTTGCTTTAAATTGTTCAAACAGTATTTCTTAATCTCTCATTCTCTGTATGGATGACCAACAAAAATATTTATTTATATAACTTACCTCTGGTTTTTCAAAATTTTGATAAAAAAAATACAATGCTATGAGTTGTCTCAAACTAATATAACTAAGCATACAATGCAAAATTTATTATTGAGACATGATTAGCATTTTGTGGATATAAAAAGACGAGACTCAATAAGATTAATAGTTTTCTGTTAGGAATACTTCAATACATTAATTTCATTCATTTTTAAAATGTAAATTGTTGCTTTTAAAAAGTCATAGCCATAACTAACTCATGTTTCAGGTTGTAATAAGCAGAAAATTTGGCAACCAATATTAAAATACAAAACGGCAACATACCTAGATCCATTGCTACGACCGTAAGGTTGTCTTCTTTTAGCGACATGGACATTAGCTTTTCAAAGTAAGGAAGAGCTTGTGAACTACGTGCAATTGGAAGAAAAATGTTGGTGATTGAAAGGTGATCTTGTGGGGATTGGATGTACTTGGTTATGAAATCTATGCGACTAAGCTTTTGCTTTTTACGGTCGGGTTTTTTGGGTGAATAAGTGCTGGATGGGGAGCCTATGTCATTAACTTCAATCAAACTATGATTTTCGTCCTGTAATTAATCGATAATTATGCTTTGGCAGTTATTTTACTGGAAGATTCTTACATCTAGTTGCAATAAAATAAACAGCATCTACGTTCTTAAAATAGTTAGATTCCTTGCAGTGTAGTTTATATATTATATTTAGAATTCATTTTTGGTAATTATAAAAAATATTATTGAAAACTAATGATAAGCTAATAGATACTTTTTTAAAACAATAACGCTGGTGCTTTCACTAAAAAACAAATAAACATTATACAAATATTATATTTCAATTATTTCTTTAAACTTGTTTTAGCTAATTTCTACAGGTTCCTCATTTTATTAAAAAAAATCGGTTATACTGCATTACAATTTTCAAACTAACCATTAGCTATAGCTATATAAACTCTTTGTGTATCAATGACTTATTGTTCTTGCATTAATTATGTACTTTGTACAATGTAAAAAGTAAATAAATGTATACTGTTTTAGTTGCGTTAACCCTGTTTTAAACTTTTATCTTTGTAACATGCACATACGGGTGCTTTCATGTTGAAGTCTTGCTTTATCAATAGCCATGAAAAAACAATAACAAATAGTTTTGTAATTTTACCTTACGTTGGAAAAAGGACGCATCACTAAGATAATGCAAGATGGTGTATACTGCATTGTGTGCCAGACATGCTTCTGGTACTCTGTCACAGCCACGCTTCCTGCATCCACCTCCAATTTGTAGGTCGAAATAGCTTGAGCAGCGCCATATGAGACGATGAACTCTCTCTATGTCTAATTGCTGCAATTCATTGGTTGTCATAGCAACATTAAAAATAAATAATATTTTCATGGTTTTCAATAACAATACACATGAAACTAAGAATAGAATGTATTCACATTACAAAACGGACACTGACCGTAATTTCAAGGCATGAAGTTTTGTTGGAAAGAAGTGCAATATAGTTAGGTAGTGTCCAAGAAGCACAGCATTGGTGATTAGAAGTTTCACAGATGTTTAATATCTCTCGAACAGAGCGAAGCTTCAAATCAAGACGGCATATTGCTAAAAGGTTACTCAGAGTGAACAGATTTTCTTTTGGCTCTGTACTTTTTATCACAACACGACTATATTCAGGTACTGAAAAATGAAATTATATATTTACTTTATTTTAACTTTAATAAAAAGATTCTATCAATTTATAGAACATGTAAGTATTTAATATTTATGTAGAACTTTTTGGAAAATTTTGATCAACTAAATTATAACAAGAGAACTGCAGTACAGTAATTGAAGATTACAAGGTATGCAAAAATCACACAATTGAATAAAAATAAAGAGGTGCAAGGAGAAATCCAGATTGAATGAAAACATCTAAACAGTGTAGAATAAATTTCTCACCAACATCATTACAAAAAAATCCATCTTCTGCCAAATGGTTATGACCGAGATGAATTTGTTCATCTCGGAAGTCTTCAAAATCTTCGTCCAAAGAATTGCTGATGATGTCCATGGGCGAGTCTTCGTAAGAAGAATTGTCCGTGCCATTCGCCTCCGCTGCAGTTCTCCTTGGATCAAGATCGGTGCAGTTCTTTAGCTCAACAATGGTCATGTCTGGTTTGAGGTCGATGCAAGCCTTAAAATTTGGAAAAAATAATATTAGATCAGATATCTATAGTACCCTTTTGTCAGCATACAAAATTCTAACAATGAAATGATTGTCATGAAATGTTTACTAATACTAGAATCAATGATTATACTAACCATTGCCATAACCATAAGGACTTGCATACATTAAAGTAATACTTTTTTTATATGATGTATTAGTCCTTAGATGTCATACAGGGTTCAAGCAACAAAACATTTTCTCAACCATCATAAAAAATCTATAAAACTTTTTGCTTACACCATGGACATGAATCGGCTTCGCAGTTTTGTTGCCCGTCTTCGGTGGAGACGTGACGACAAACCTCGGGTCCCCACCAGGATTGACCAGGAGTGGCCCACTGCCCCGAGATGCCTCCTTGAGGTTATTCCAGGCGACCAGGCGGTTGCTGATGATGGTGCCGCGTGCTTCGAAACCCTGTAAAAACAATGATTTTAATGAAACCGAAAAGGGAGGTAACTGTGATCCACTTTTGTAAAAATTGATTCAAATATACTTTCTTGAATATTTCCGAATAAACGAACTCATGAATCACTAACCATGTAAATTTATTTCAAAATAATTTATGAAGGATTGTTTAACAATTCTTCATATAAATAAATCATATTTAAATAAAATTGGCTCTTATATATGGTTTAAGAACATAGAAACTATATTGGCTTTTTTTCTTTTGCAAGGGGTCATTGGTTTTAACAATGACACAGTTGGTTTTCTTATGATAAAATGGACACACATGATTTTATCAAGTTTGTCTCTTCTGTTTAACATGGATTATAATAAAATATCCAATATTTTTCTTTGTTGCTTATTAAGCCATCAATGAGACTATTTAAATGAAAACTGATTCAACAAATATGAAGAGGATGGTTCATATAGGAAAAGACGGAGTTTGACTCAGTATACAAGTTTTAACAGTTGAACTAATAATAATATTTACAAGTGTCAGGCAAACCAGAACATCAATGGATTTTGGAGCATTCATGAGGTGTCTCGAAACACTTCTCGACCATCCATGAAAGTCACTCACCAGCGAGGGATCGGTGAACGCAGGCAGCGGACGTGCCGTGAAGGACAGCACAACACACGTGGTCACCACCACCACAACACTGCTCAGCACCGCATACGGGTGATGGCACAGCAGCCGTGCATACCTAGGGATGACAGGCATCAGGAAAGGCATTGGGCAGTGTAAACATTCGAAATATTTACATCTACCATTTTGGGCTTTACTCTAAATACTTTTAAAATTTTAAAACAAATGTTTTTTGAAGAAGAACATATGATGAAATATCAAATTCTAAATAGGTATTCAATTCTGGATGCTCTAGCATATAAATGAATGTCTTTTTTAATACACCAAGAAACATTGTGTGACATAGTCTTAATGCTTTGTTATGCGCATATAAATGTCTGTATGAATAACAATATTCTAAATAAACTAGTTTAAAATATAATCATTTATATGCTAGAGCATCTGAAATTTGATACTGTACATTAGTTAGATTAGAACAATAGATTTAGTTTCAAATTTTTCAAAATCTCAAATTTTAAAAATTATTTTAAAAATATTCTTTGCAGCAGTGATTAGCTTTATATACAGTATTGGAGAAATATAATTATTTTAGAAGCATTGTAACTTTCATTATGGAAAAATTATTATGATTATTGTTATGGAAAAATTATTATGATTATTATTATTATGGAAAAATTATTATGATTATTATTATAGAAATATTATTATTGAAATACCACTATGTTAACATTGTTATTATGGAGATAGTATTATTATTATTATGGAAATATTATTATGGACATATTTTATGGTAATGTTATTATTATGGAAATGTTATTATTGTTATAGAAATATTATCATTGTTAAGGAAACAATTGGTTCTATTGTAGTTATGGAAATGTAAATATTGTTCCGTAAATATCATCATCATTATCAAGATTGCCAAGCAGAAACCAGTGACCAACACTACCTAAAAGCTACTCTTCTATGCAGATTTGCTTGAGCAACTTTCTACAAGTCAAGAAATATCAACTCCAGGACCATGTGATTCGGCAACATCATAAGAATACAGTATTAACTTCTTTTTATTATTTACTTTGGATATATTTAATATTATGTTGTCTATTTTTTTATTATACATATTATATATATAAAAGAAATATGACTAGTGTAGATTTTTAATTTATATTATGAATGTTGTTAGTGTATGCCTTAATTAGCCAATTTTGAGCTATTACCAGCTTCTTGTATTAGGCATATATAAGAATAAATACATTCTAAATTCTAACTATATTATTAACATAAAAATTTTATTTTCATTTTGAAAATATTATCTTTGAATATTATTATTATTATTGAAACATTATTATCATGACAATATTAGAATTATTGGTATTTTGGAACTTTTATTAATATTATTAATTTTGTGGAAATATTATTATATCATAGAAATATCTTTATTATTATGGAAATATTACTATTATTCTCCTTTCTAATTTATGCTTTAATACAAAGTAATCTTTATTAAAATTAGTTATGCCTAAACCGCCATGTGGTTTAAATGTTGAGCAACTATTTATTTTTCTAATGTACAATACAATTTTATATTTGAAAAAAAATATAAATATAAATAATAATAAAAAATATTTTCAAAAATTGTATTGCATTGTTTTTAATTGTATACATGCATAGTTATTGTTAAGTTCTGAAAATATGAAGCAAAAATATTAAAAAAGAAAATCTTGAACCTTATTTTTAATGTGAAATATTTTACAAGCTATTTTTCCTCATTTTAACTTTAAAGGACATAAAATCTGAAATTATCTAAAAATAATTCTATTGCATTCTATTGTATGCATTTTGAATGTTTAGAACTGAAATTGTGATGCAAAATAAAAACTTGAACCTTTTGTTGAATGTCGGACGTCGACGATGACGAGGGAAAAGTAACACCTAGGCTATGTCTTAAATTTGTTTCACTCGCTCAACAAAAACAATAACTTAGGTTTTATTTATAAACAGAATTCAATAGTAGGCAATAGCATTTAAATTCCTAACAATATTACCTCTATTGATTATCACATTCATTTGAAAACTTTAAAAATCTGAACTAAAGATATAGATTATAACAAAATGGCTGCAAAGTAGGCTTTCTATGGAACATTCTTAAGATGTAAGAAACAGGCCGGATGTTAATGATTTATTCAATAATGGTTAGAATTTAATTACTTTTTTTCAGAAGAGTTGTTTGAAAGGGATCAGGAGGCACGATTTTGAAGGCAAACTATATATTAATTTCAGTCAATCAGCTTTAACAATAGGGTAATGTACCTTACAATACATGTCATGCGGTTACTACTTCAATATTTTTTTTATAATTAAATTTCATTACAAACACAATTTGTCTATATGAATTTGTTAAAGAAGGTTTTGTATTTGCCACCATAATTTCTGTTTACTCTAGGTCATAAAAAAAAGTTTCAATGAATAAATATTGAAGCAAAAATTTAAAAAAAATCAATGCTAGCTAAGCGTTAAACTTCTCCTCCGGTTCGCACAAAAAAATATTTTGGAAAATGAAATTTTGTTAATTTGGGACAAACTTTTTCCAAATAATCGAAATGGGAAAACTGTGAATGAAATGGAAAATGTCACAAAACAATCTGATGCAGCTGAGAAAAAAATTTCGTATCAAATGTGAAACAATACATCCGCACTATCCTGAATTAATTCGTACAAAACGTGATATAAAAGCATATAAAAACATTTCGAATATTATTGATAAACAAACCCAATAAATAAAGAAGAATTGACAAGAAATGACAAAAGAAGACTGGTGTAAAAGGTTTGGATTATGTTTCATTATGTCCATAAAAATAGTGAAATTAAAACATTAACATTTATAACATTTGATTCACTAAATAATATCACATCACATTTAATAATTACATTTAAACAACAAACATTTAATTTTACAAAAAGTATAAATTAGTTTCGAAAAAAATTAAACACAGCCTCATCAGTAAATGAGGAAGTTTGGGTAAAATTCTAATCATAAAATAGTTAAAAAGGAAATAAATTAAATAACTAGCCATGGCATTTAAATAAAACTAATAGCCATGTCATATTGAAATAAATAACAAATAAATAAATAAATAAAATAGTTAACCATGTCATATTGTAATAAATAAATAAATAAATCAACTAACCTAGTATAAATTAATAAATAAATAAAATAACTAACCATGACATATTGAAACAACTAAATAAATAAACAAATAATTAAATAAAATAAAATAACTAATTATGTCATATTGAAATAAATAAACAAAATAACTAACCATGTCATAAATACATAATAATTAAATGAAATAACTAACCATGTCATATTGAGATAAATAAATAAAATACCTAACCATGTTATATTGAAATAAATAAATAAACTAATTAAACATGTCATATTGAAATAAATAAATTAAATAACTAACGATGTCATATTTGAATAAATAAATAAAATACCTAACTATGTTATATTAAAATAAATAAAGTGACTAAGTCATATTTAAACAAATAAATAAATTAACTAACCATTTCATATTGAAATGAACAAATACATACATGCCTAAATAAATAAAACACCTAGCCATGTTATATTGAAACAAACTAGTTATGCCTAAACCCCCATGTGGCTTAAATGTGGAGCGATTATTTATTTTTATAATATACAATACAATTATAAAATATTTAAGAATAATAGCACTAAAAAAATTTTTAAAAATTCTATTACATTGTATTTATCCATGCATATTTATTGTTAAATTATGAAAATTTGAAGCAAAAATGTTAAGAAACTAAAAACTTTAACCTTTTGTTGAATGTAAAACATTTTACAAGTTAATTTTTCTCATTTTAAACTTAAATAATAAAAAACCTGAAACTATCTCAAAAAAAATTCTATTCCATTATATGAAAGCATATTGATTGTTCAGTTCTAAAAATTTGATGCAAAAATATTAAAAAAACAAACAAGTTATAAAGAAAACAAAAACTTGAACCTTTTGTTGAATGTTCGGACGACGACGACGGAAAAAGTAACACCTATGTCTTAACTCCGTTTCATTCGCTCGGCAATAAATAAAATAAATAAACATTTTATATTAAAATAAATAAAATAACTAACCATGTCATATTAAAATAAATAAAATAACTAACCATGTCATATTAAAATAAATAAAATAACTAACCATGTCATATTGGCAGTATTGAAGATTTGGAGTATGTTTGCATCTTGACTAGGATCTCAAACGTGGGAATAACCACCTGAAAAATTAGGTTCAAAATTAAACAAGAAAATTCCAAACAAAATAAATTCAAAATCAACCATAAATGTATTTTTTTTAGAATTGGATACAGAATAAAATAAATCAAAGAGATTTTGAGCAAGCAACAAAACAAGAAACGTCCCACAGACAACTCGGGGAGTAATGCACGACGATAACATAACAGAAAACAACTTACAACACTTGCTTCAAACTGCATGTAAATGTTCATTTGATGTGCTGCTTCACTTCTCATTAGATGAATTAATACGTTTAAGGTTAAAGTTGGACTCGCAATCGATTTATTGTTGAAATGTACATTATCGTAATATAAACGCATCCAGCATACGTGTATATAAAGCAAAGTTGTGTGTACATTTTTGTGTGTGATTGAGTGCGCGCGCGCGCGCTATCTTATGTACGTCTTTATACCTAGAGAAAAACAACACAGGGTTTTGATTTTGTGTTTATTTACACATACAACTAGCGGGGTACATGCGTAATATAAACAATGTAAAATTATCGCAAGGACAAAAACCTATAATCAAATGGAACAACATGATTATCATATTTTTATAAGTATATTGTTGAAAAACTTTCAAGTTTTTTATTATAAACAAAAGACTCACAATCACGAGGACAAGATTTAATTTCTAAATATTTCGCTATCATCTGATAGCCTCGTCAGT
>JARUHE010250717.1:0-13048 GCA_031471125.1 Archaeomysis grebnitzkii | reverse complement strand
AATAATGGTCTGTGAAGGGCCAGTACCCATCTGGTCCAAGCCTTCACTCTCAGGACCAGTGGGACAATCAAGGTTCAATCGAGCCATAAACCTTTCGACCGGAGTCAACATTCTCACGGTCAGTGGTTTCAAAAGTGATCGCCTGCCCAGGCAGCCCGTCCCACATACGAGATGATACAGACATTGTTACACTAGCATTGATTCCTTTATTCATAGTTAGTTGGGTGTCTCCCTCCTGAGTACTGCATTGCATCGGAGACAAATGCAAAGTATACGACAAAAACGATAAATCCCAGAGGAATGTGATGCGCTTTGACGAGCAGATTATCCTCAAGTTATACGAGCCCTTACTCCATTTCATTTTGTCACTAATGATTGCAATTCACTATAAACCACCATTTTATACCACCATTATACTACCATTATACCACTTTTTATACCACTATTTTGTACCACCATTATACCACCATTATACCACTTTTTTATACCACCATTTTGTACCACCATTATACCACCAATATACCACTTTTTTATACCACCATTTTGTACCACCATTATACCACCATTATATACCACCATTATACGACAATTATTCCACCATTATACGACCATTACACCACTATTATATACCACCATTGTACGACCATTATACCACCATTTTATACCACCATTATATACCATCATTATACTACCATTATACCACTTTCTTATACCACCATTTTGTACCACCATTATACCACCATTATATATCACCATTATACAATCATTATATCAATATTATATACCACCATTATACGACAATTATACCACCATTTTATACCACCATTATATACCACCATTATACTATCATCATACCACCATTTTATACCACCATTATACTACCATTATACCACCATCTTATACCACCATTATACTACCATTATACCACCTTTTTATACCATCATTTTATACCACAATTATACTACCATTATACCACCTTTTTATACCATCATTTTATACCACCATTATACTACCATTATACCATCTTTTATACCATCATTTTATACCACCATTATACTACCATTATACCACCTTTTATACCACCTTTTTATACCACCATTATACTAACATTATACCACCATTTTATACCACCATTATACTACCATTAACCACCTTTTGATACCATTATTTTATACCACCATTATATTACCATTATACCACCTTTTTATACCACCATTTTATACCACCATTTTTTGTATATTATTTATTACGGAAACATTTTATTTTTTAACAAAAAAACAAAATAAAAAAACGTTTGAAGACAACAATTCGCGCTTTCTTAATCTGAATTTTATTAAGCTAAAATCTTATACTAGGCGACTCACAGGTTGTGGTGAAACCACACTTTATAGTGCTGTAGAAGAAACACAATTTATTAATTTTTTATTGATACGTAGTTGATTTTTTTGAGTGTTTAGTTCGTAATGTTTCGTAAGTTGTACTTGAAGAAAAGAGCAAGAAGAGGTAAGAAACAATAAGAAGATTAAGAAATGTGAAAAATGAGACTAACGAAGAACGGAGAACCGTGGCAGAGCTAGGCGATAAGAACAAAAGACAAAGAAAAGAGAGGGGTTTATCTCCACAATAAACGTCTCAAAGATAGAGGTCTTTTAACCTTGTACGTATTTCTGTTTCTTATCCCCTTTGTTATCTACCTTACCTAATTTTATTTGTCTTATTTAAGGATAATAATAATATTATCGTGGTTAGTTGTACTGATTAGATAGTAAATGAATTTTGATTATTGACTTATAACACAATATAGTTAACTAATTAATTTTGGTACATACCTTGTCCATATAATTTCTATAAATTATTAAAGATAACAGTGGTAGCTTGTGACCTTTGATTAAATGGGACTATTATATCAATTTAAAGAGCATATTGTTATGGAAACCAGAACATTTTTGTATCTTGATAAAATTACATGAAAAAATCAAAAGCTTGGGCGTATATTGATATGAAGTGTGCTCTATATCTATTAAACTGTATATTGCCAAAGTAATAAATTAAGTTATGGTGAAATCACATAATCATAAAATAAATAAATTATATACAAATATTAATTCGGGGCCAGCCGACTTGGGCCTCAAATTACATAAAGTTTTCATCCTTTATTACTGTAGTTGAAAGGAGTTCTTCTACTAGATTGAACTTTATTGATGTAGTAGAGAGAAGTTCTTCTGGTAGATTGAACCTTATTATATAATTTAGTTGAGAGGAGGAGTTCTTCTGCTTGATTGAACTTTGTTAATGTAGAAGAGAGGAGTTTTTCTGCTGGATTGAATTAAATTAATGTAGTCGAGAGGAGTTCTTCTGATATTTTTGGCTTTATTAATGTAGAAGAGAGGAGTCTTTCTGCTAGATTTGACTTTATTAATGTAGTAGAGAGAAGTTCTTCTGATAGACTTGACTTTATTAATGTAGTTGAGAGGAGTTCTTCTGATAGATTGAACTTTGTTAATGTAGAAGAGAGGAGTTCTTTTGATGGATTGAATTAAATTAATGTAGTAGAGAGGAGTTCTTCTGATAGATTTGACTTTATTAATGTAGTAGAAAGGAGTTCTTCTGATAGATTTGACTTTATTAATGTAGTAGAGATAAGTTACTTTGCTAGTTTGAACCTTATTAATGTAGTTCAGAGGAGCTCTTCTGGTCGATTGAATTTTGTTAATGAAGAAGAGAGGAGTTTTTCTGCTAGATTGAATTAAATTAATGTAGTAGAGAAGAGTTCTTCTGATAGATTTGACTTTATTAATGTAGTAAAGAGGAGTTCATCTGATATATTTGACTTTATTAATGTAGTAGAGAGAAGTTATTCTGCTACATTGAACCTTATTAATGTAGTTGAGAGGAGTTCTTCTGCTAGATTAAACTATGTTAATGTAGAAGAGAGGAGTTTTTCTGCTGGATTGAATTAAATTAATGTAGTCGAGAGGAGTTCTTCTGATATATTTGACTTTATTAATGTAGAAGAGAGGAGTTCTTCTGCTAGATTTGACTTTATTAATGTAGTAGAGAGAAGTTCTTCTGGTAGATTGAACTTTATTAATGTAGAAAAGAGGAGTTCTTCTGCTAGATTGAACTTTATTAATGTAGAAGAGAGGAGTTCTTCTACTTGATTGAACTTTGTTAATGTAGAAGAGAGGATTTTTTTGCTGGATTGAATTAAATTAATGTAGTCGAGAGGAGTTCTTCTGATAGATTTGACTTTATTAATGTAGAAGAAACGAGTTCTTCTGTTAGATTTGACTTTATTAATGTAGTAGAGAGAAGTTATTCTGCTAAATTGAACCTTATTAATGTAGTAGAGAGGAGTTCTTCTGCTAGTTTGAACCGTATTTTATAATTTAGTTGAGAAGAGGAGTTCTTCTGCTTGATTGAACTTTGTTAATGTAGAAGAGAGGAGTTTTTGTTGCTGGATTGAATCAACTTAATATAGTCGAGAGGATTTCTTCTGATAGATTTGACTTTATTAATGTAGAAGAGAGGAGTTCTTCTGCTAGATTGAACTTTATTAATGTAGAAGAGATGAGTTCATCTGCTAGATTGAACCTTATTAATGTAGTTGAAAGGAGTTCTTCTGCTAGATTGAACCTTATTAATGTAGTAGAGAGAAGTTCTTCTGCTAGTTTGAACTGTATTTTATAATTTAGTTGAGAGGAGGAGTCGTTCTGCTAGATTGAACTTTACTAATGTAGAAGAGAGGAGTTTTTCTGCTAGATTGAATTAAATTAATGTAGTTGAGAGGAGTTCTTCTACTAGATTGAACTTTATTAATGTAGAAGAGATTAATTCTTCTGCTAGATTGAACTTTTTTAATGTAGTTGCGAGGGGTTCTTTTGCTAAGTCTAATCTTATTAATGTTATGAAGAGGAGGGGTTCTTCTGTAGATTGAACCTTATTAATATAGGTTGCAGACATATTTAAGTGTTAAATATATGCAAGTCATTTGGGTCAAAGTCTGTTATTTGCAAGAGCATAACTGATGATGGGTGAGGATGATTAATTTGAGGAATCATTTGCATACACCAGACAAAAGTACCATAGCTACTGAAAGTGTTGGAGATATCTTCCAAAGAAAATCTACAGTCCGACAAGGATACTTTTTCTTAAGATCAGATAGATGCTCATAACAGGTCGATACCAAAACTTTTGTGGTTAACGTAAACCCGTGAATGTTGATACGCCGAACTGCAGCAATGTCGTCTGGTGTTACATTTGTTTGTTTGATTTTTTATTCGACGTTTGTCCCTGGTGTAAAAGCTCCAATGATGCCCATGCCGTGAAGGGTGTTCTTGCCATGTAGGGTTCTAATGTTATGGTTAAAATTGTCTCCTGCAGATTGCAGGAAGTTGTTGTGACCATAATTTAGGGATTCAGTTTCCATTCATAGAGGTACAACTTTTTCACTTCATAATAAGAACAACAAAATTCATGTCTATTCAATGCCCCGATCAGAAACTTAGAATGAAATTGATGATGCATTTGTACTCCCAGAACAATTTATAGTGGGGCCATGATTACTCTGGAACAAGCTGTTTGTATTATTACATGTTCTATAGAAGCTAGCATGATATCTACATCTTTCCCAGCAAATACGATCTTGAGAAATGTCTTCAGAGAGTTAGTAATGTATTTTAAGTGCAACTTTGCCTCTTTTGATCTAAACATTGGATGGGTACACATCCTGTTTGATGTCTTTGATATTATTTTTGATAAGTTGTGCAGCTGTTTTGATTATATGAGTCTTTCCTTTCTCAATACCTTTGGGCTCTTGAAGTGAAAGTCATGCAGAATCCTAGAAGCTGTATCATAGGTTATACCAAGACGTTGATGTCATCATAGAGAATTCGTTGATTGGCTGAAGAAATATCAGAAAGTGTAGTCTATGACGCCGTACTGTGGAATGTAATACTAATAACACTTGGTTTCCCATAACTTCTGTAATGTTTATCCTTCCTACAAAGTGTTTCAAAAGCCGTCTCTTCATGTATGTTTCAGGAATTATTGAACGTATATGATTGATAGATCATGGATTGTAATCTGTTCGTCATATTAAAAACTAAAATTTTTGTAATAGTTGAAATAATGTTTAAAAATAAAATATACATTTAAAATAAATATATAATGTATATATAGTATAACTATTTATAAATACATATACATTTATATTCAGTTATATAAATGTTTAAAACAAAAGTAAGGGTAGTCTAAATAGATAATATTTTTGAAAACTTATTGTACGCTCAGAAGCGGTTAATTTACAACGCGTAAACTCGGGTACTTGTAAACGGGTAGGTTTTCTAATAAGTAGATTTTGGTAGACTTTAATATGTTATAGAGGAGCACACGAGCTTTAATTTGGTATATAATTCATTACTATTGCAATTTGTTTAGGTTACCCCTATTTTGAGCCTAAATCCACTGGTCTATTTGGTCCATTAAAAGAAATACAGTTTAATGAAACCATTGGAAAACATTGGTGTTATATGTAAAACACCAAAACAATATAAATAATTAAACAATTAACAAAGGCGTAATTATAAAATGCATTACAAGTAAAATAAAAAAATGTACAGAATTTGGACTTCTTGGTGAAGTTTATTAATTATGTACTTAGGTTGGACATATTTTTGTTTTTTTGAAAAGTTTAAATTAGCAGATAGAGAAAATTCTGACGATGGAATAGATGTCTCTCCAGCCTGTTAAATGTTTGTCTAAGAAGTGATTCTCTCATTCTTCAGAAAATAGACTGCGCATGTACTATTATAGCGAACATATTTATTATTTATATATATATATATATATATATTAAGAAAATTTTTCAGACCAAAATAATTATTTTAATGAAACAAGCCTCAATTTAAAAATATTGTATTGTAGTTCCCGAATGATTTATGGACTTCATCCTAGAAAATAATTTTGTATTTATAGGTTTTATAAATTTTATATTTTATGTATTTTATGTTGAATACTTGTAGTTAATCATCTTTTAACGTTTACATCCAATTCAGTTCCTGTGAATTGCAATGTCAAAATAAATTTTAAATCTTTAATTGTAAGTATATTTTACTTTTCTTTTAAACATTGATGTTTTCTAATAAATATGTATTTTCATTTTTGTAGAATGAGAAAAAAGTACAAATCACTGAAGATGACACATGTTTGTGTTGAAATCTTTGAAATTAAATGTATGTGATAACATTGGTCCTGATTTTCATCCTATATATATATGTATATATATATATATGTATATATTTATATATATATATATATATATATATATATGTATATAGTCTATATATATCAATATATATATATATAACAAATTTATTAAGACACTAAGATTGTACGAAACATGCATTATTCCTTAGTTGACGCTATAGGTAACCACGACAAACTAACCATAACTAATAGTGAAGGAAGAAGTAAAAGTATTGTGATGTAAACCAGCAATTATTATTTTCATTGAAATATTACCTGTCGAGATACCAAAGTACAAGGTCACTAAGCCCAGCCAATGCACTTGGTACTATCAGGTACTGCCTTGCAACCTACTTTGAAAGCTCTGCTTTTACGTGAAGCTTTAGGTTGAACTATGTTATATTTTTTGCTTCGTTATTGGTAATGTTTTTTATTTGTGAATGTGTTACGATACTAAATTAAACCAAATTTAATGTTAATGAAAACTATATGTGACCTTATCAACAAGTCACGTTCTTAAAGTTTGAACATTTGTATTTATTTAAAGGAAAAATATATTTTTATCTTAACTGTAAGGTATACAAAATTGTAAACATTTGCTTAAAAGATAAATATATTTTTTATCTTAACTGTAAGATAAAAAAAATTATAAACATTTGTTTCAGTTGAAGTAAATGTGATCTATTAATAAATTAGAAGCTTTAATATGTGTATAAGAATTTAACCGATGTCTTAAGATTGTAATTGCTCTCTTAGATTTTAATATTAGATAATCATTTTTGTACAAAAAATATAAAAACAAAATACCATTTATACCATCACAGTCATTGAAGTGTGTTTTAATTTCTACAAACAATATTAAAAAATGTTTCTGCGAGAAAATAAAAACAAAACTTAATAGTGATTAATTCTAAGTCGTGTTCTTTATTTAAATCGAGAAAAATTGCGTGTCAAGACTTAATATGCCTCCTATAGATACATAATTAATATATACATATTTAATTTTGTTTTAATTGTCTCATCAATATTATATTATTTAATGAAACATATTAATATTTTTTGTTGTTTTTTCAGGTAAGCTTCCAAATAAACATTGTTTATCAAGTTCGAAATTAGTAAGTAAGCTTTTGTTTCGAACGTTTCATTGTTTGTTATTGTTGACGTTTTCAATATAAATAGTGTTTCGCAAATCGTATAGACGTATAAGTAATCAATCAAAATTGCTATGTTCAAATACTTATGGTGGTATTATGGTTATGATTATTAGCAATACTTGCATTATTGTTCCAACATAACCATCATCAAAATCATTATTGTTATTTTTGTTAGCATCTCAATATTGAAGAACATAAAACAGCCATACAAATACCTTCCAACGGTTCCCTCTTTTTTATTATATATCTCTGGTCTGTACAGCAAGATTTAAAGGATTGTTGGATGATCCAAAGAGAGATTTTCACAAATTTTATTGTTTTTTTATTCGTATTAAAAGATGAATGTTTCATTTTTTATATATCGACATTGGCATCTCATTGTTTAGTGGCGGGATGAACTTTCAAATAAAATTAAAATGCTGAAAATTCTCAGTATTTAAACATAAATATTTTTACTTTAGTCAAATTAAAAATATTTTTCTCTCATTCAATAGTTTGAATTCTTTATATAATTATTTGTGTTCATGAATATTTTATACACCTAATGTTAATGTTTATTGTATGCTAACAATTAAAATTATTTAAACATTTATTTTTGTATTCATCTTTTTGGATAATTCAGTACTTTCAAATGACAAATTTTAAAGAAAGCTTCAAATGTCTCATCATTGTTATTGTTATTACAATCATTAATGCTATTTCTAAATGTGTTTTGCACTGGTTTATAATTCTACCAAAATGGTTATTGTACTTCATTACACAATTTATTACACTCGTTCTGGTAAAAATAAAGTTGATGGTAAACTATTAATCGAGCATGACAAGAAGCTCACAAGAAATCCTGGACGATGTTTATTGTTGTGTCATTAGGTTAGATCGAACGCGTCAGGTGCAACAACCGTTACGACGACAACGACGACGACAACAGACGGTGATCGTTTATTAAATTAGATTAATTATTCGGAATTCAAGTTCAGTTAATTCAAAACTCGATCAACAGATGCTCCTGTCGCAAAGCTCTAGATATGCGACCCACTGTTCATGCCTGTTTATATAGGTCCACTTGTTTAATATGTCCATCTTGAATGTTTTTTAGTGCAAAGAGAGAGAGAGAGAGAGAGAAAGAAAGAAAGAGAAAGAAAGAAAGAAAGAAAGAAAGAAAGAAAGAAAGAAAGAAAGAAAGAAAGAAAGAGAGAGAGGGAGAGAGAACAAAATAAAAATGTTTCTTGCAATAGAAAATTTTAATTCCACTATTTTTATATTTTAACGTGAATTTAAAACCTATAAAAATTTAGATCAAGAAACCAGCAACATACATGTAAATATTGACTAACACAAGAATGCTATTTCTGGAAATCTTCAAATTCTAAAAAACTTTATTTCATAAATAGTTTTATAGACTTACGATTAAACACAAGGTTGTTCGCTGAAATTAAACTTTCTATCATTCGACATATGAAGAATAGTTTATAAATAAGTAAACAATAATTACTAAACAAATAAACAATAATTATAAAATGATAACAATTAATAATTATATTAATTAATGCATTCTTGTATAAATATTTACTTTCTAACCTGTCATGGAGTGTTCAATCTCCTTTTTACACATTGGTTTTACATAAACCGTTGAATATTTTGTTTTTTGTTTTTGTTTTAAGTTATTTGTTAAAGAACTGTAATTAGATATGAAAACGATTCTATTTTGTTATATGGTTTTTGGACATCCAAAACGAATTATGTTTTTTTTTGCAAAAAAATATACAGATATTGAACCTTAAACTTAAAATTAAGTTTTAAGTATCAATTAACTTGAATAAATTAAATTTTGTGCAACATAGTTGTGTCTATAAATGATAATATGTGTATGTGTACATGTAATATCATGAAGCGTTTATAAAGGAAATAAATACCTTAATTAAAGTAATACAACATGAATTAATTGTAATGACTTTGTTGAAATACAAAAGCGTATTTGTGTTATTACATAACCTTACATTGATGTAGTGGACAAATGAAATGTTTGAAATAGTTGTCAAAATATTTTAGTATTATTGGCACCCTTTCAATACAATGAGTATTACTGACCATTTGTCTGGCAGGGCGTTGTTTCAGATTTTGTTGAAGTATTGTTTAAGCAGAAATTACAGATAATGTTTGTTTAATTTACATTTTTTAATAAAATATTATGTATGTTTAAATTTTATTTGTATTAGTTTTGTTTTACTTAAAGATATATGTTTTAATTTTGTATTTTTTTCGTTTTAATTGAAGATGATGTATGTTTAAATTTTGTTTAGTTCTTTTTAATTAAATATGATATATTGTTTAATTTTTTTTTTAATTAAAGATGATGTATATTTTATTTTTGTATTTTTTTGTTGTAATTAAAGTTTTTTTCTGGTTTTAATTAAATAATATTAATAATTATATTTTAATTTTCTTTTAATTAAAGATGATATATGTTTTAATTTTAACTTATTTTTGTTTTAATTAAAAGGTCTATGTTTTAATTTCACTTTTTTCTCAATTAAAGGTACTATTTGTTTTAGTTTTATTATAAGAAAAATGCTATTTTATTTTAATTAAAGACAAAGTTTGTTTAATTTTTAATTAAAATCAAGTTTTTCCATAATCGTTTTTATGGACATAATTTCTTGTTTTTACCATTTTTTATGTTTTTTCATTTATGTCACTCATTCAATTTTATTTGCAAAAAACGTGATTTGCAAAGCTTTTAAAGTCGAAACTTTTTTAAGTTGAGTTATAATCAGTCTATCTTGCATGCTAGTTTTTAATCCAAACACTCGTTTTTGAGATGATTAGTTGAACCAAAAAAACTATTTCATAAAAAAAGTAAACAACATGAAAAAATAGATTTAAAATGCAAAAATCACATTTCAAGTTCATAAAGTGTCATACCTTTTGTGTTATATTTAATATGTATTCTACTTAAACCAAAAAAGTTGTTCATATCTAAGAATTTACTTCAATTTAGTCAAACACGTCCATCTTAAATTTTTCCAACTATTCTCATTGCAAGAATGAAGATAAAAACATTCAAAAAGTAAAAAAATAAGCAATAATTACTTAAAATTGCTCAACTGGTATTCAAATAAATATCAAGTTGCTGTTTAACCTAAATTTGAATATTTCGACGTCAATAACTCTAAACAAAGATGCAATGCTCCACCACCTCTGCATGAAGTGGCAAAGAGATTCGTTTAAATTTAAATCATAAGAAACTATCTTCACCAAAACAGACGTTATATAGTTTTCGTTAGATTTTGCCTTAGGCCTAAATTTGTAATAATAAATTTGTGACCAATGACGTTGCAAAGTTCATTAAAAAAAACATTTTAATGATGTTGTTTGTATGTGTCAAAGATTAATTGTAATCTTTTCATTTATATAAACATTCACCATCACTTTCCGTAGATTATTATTTGAAATAGTTTTGTTTTTCATTTTAGAATTGACTATGTTTAATTTAGTTGTTACATCAGATTAAATTCAATGATTTCAATACCTAACTAATATTCTAACGATTCTAAATTATATTTAAGATTAGCTCTATTTCTTAGAATATATTTACATTGGGAGACCGATACTAAACCAAACAATAACAATAATATACTTTACAAATATACATTTTTATTCAGATATATTAATTTCATTAAAAACTAAAATTAGCAATTAATTTAACGTCTGATGGTTATCTGAGATATTTAAAATTAATCTAAATTATATTCAATTACAATCTCTAAATTCTTGAAAAAATGTTTCTATTTTATTGGGTTGAACTTATTGTTTATTTTATTTTCTCTCTCTCTCTTAAGCTGTGATTTTTTGAACCCTGCAAATAATTACTTTACCAAAGTTACCAAAAAAGGAACAACAAACAACCTTTTTCATACTTAAGCCTCAGAAAATAAATATCAAGTTACCAATGCCTGTTAAGTCTTCCTTCTTTTATTGACGCCCATCAATGGTTTTATAAACCTTGATTATGTTGTTGAGTTTTTTTTACTGCAGCAAAAAGGTTTTACGTCTGTTTATGTTTGTGTTAATCTTATACGAAAAAGTCAATTTCTTCTGTATTTTAGTGGCAATTAATGACAACAATCAGTGTTGTTGTCAGTGTTTCTTAAAGTTTTATAGGATTGATTAACTTTATTGTGAAATTATCCAACAAATAAAGGAATAGTTTGGGTTTGTATGGTTGCTAACATTTCGTTATAACAATAATGCTAAATGTTCATTTCTTTTTGTGTGTATCAAATCGAAAAATGATCTTGCCTTAATCACAGATTGACAATTAGTTGACACATTAAGAAGTTTATTCGAGATTAATGAACTATAATAAATTCAGTTAATACTTTTTTTTCTCACTTTTGCAAAACAGTTTTCTTTTTCATTCTCACGTCATTTGAATAATTTGATTACTTTTACATCGAACTTTTTCTCAATTCAAATCTACAATGAAGAAGGAAATCAAAATCTTTGTTTTATGTCAAAAATAAATAATTTTTTTAAACAACAGGTTTAAATCTTTTCAAATGTGTTTTTATTCGAGGTTCTAGATAATTTTTTGGCCAAATTATTTGAATTATAAATTATACTTATACTTATGTATTGTGATGTGATTTTGTGTTTATTTTCATTTAATATACTTGAAATACATTCTTTTTTGTTTAACATAATCTTCATATTTGCATAGTTGGTGAGCTTCCTACATCAGAAAAAAAGATACTTTAACTTATTGATAACAATACATTTATTTGTATTTTCTTAAACAAATTTATTATCAGACTTTTATGATAATAATAAAAATAATCTGTATTGACACAAAGTAAGATAGAAGATGTTAAGTATTAAGCCATTATATAATGATATTTAATTTGATTATTTTTGCATTCCATAGTATTAAGTAGAATTAATTTTATTATTAATAATAATAATAATAATAATAAAATAATAATAACAATAATAATAATTTAGTCTATTTTATGAACTGCTTAAATCTATTTGAATTAATTATTTTAAGACATTCGATTAAATATAGAAGTTAAACAAATGACATCGTTGACATCTTAAAATATTCTGTCAACTCTAACAATTGACCAAAGTATTTTTTACAACTTTGTTCTTCCCAATGCTCTTGCATACCCTACGACCCTTCCATGTGTCACGTCATCTTTTTATAATTAAGTGTTAAGTCATTCATTCAAATTGACATTTGTACAATGTATAAATAAATTCGTATTTCTATGGTTAGCTGATGTAACGTATTTCATACATCAAAAACATGTGTTTTCTTTTTTTATTAACCTGACATACATCACATGGATATTAAACGTTAGTTTTTTAATTTAATGAATAAAAATATATATAAAGTTAAAGATTTAAATTTTCATAATGTATTTTATGTATGATTTTTTTCAATCATTTTCATTATATTCTATGAAACGAATTTTTCTTTATGTAGTTTGTCATAATACTTCTTCTTCTTCTGTAGCTTTATCCCGTTTTTATAAGGGGTCGCTAGTTTTTATGATGTGTCTCCATTTTCCTCGGTCAACAAATTCGTTGCCTGCCAATCCTCTCTCCCTAATATCTCCCTCAACGCAATCCCTCCACCTTCTCTT
>JARUHE010250606.1:0-13049 GCA_031471125.1 Archaeomysis grebnitzkii | reverse complement strand
TAAAAGTTGAAATGCGTCGACCACTCCTTATCCTCCTTGATTGTTAACAGTAGAAAAACTAGTGTGCGGCAGTAACAGTCAACACTATGAGTAAAAATACAAGCCCTGACAAGCTGTTAAAAGAGCATTATTTTTTATGAAGCAGTTAAACATTAAAAGTTTCATTTGTTAAGAAGTCTTCTATTTTTGAAAATGCTTTGAGTTTAGATAGTAGTAGGAACAAACCTTAACTGATAAGGCTAAACATAAATATCAATTAAAAACAGTTTAAATAAAATACATTTCTTGGGAAAATTTCACGGATTAAATTATCTTAAGCCATGTGTATCCTCGGAAGTATTGTCTATATTTCCCTGGAGAATGTAACACTACGAAAATTCAATATAAATTTATAAAGAAAAGCTTTAAAGTTCAATGTATTGAATACCAAGAGATTGTTATTACGTAATTTGACTTACATAAACCATGTTTTAAATGCATGCATCGTTTTATTATACACGCATACACACGCATCCACGCACACATACCCATACATACACGCATATAACCACACACATACACATAAGCGTACATGCGCGCATGAATGTATGTGTATGTATATGTGTATGTGTATATGTACGTGCATGTTTATGCTTATGGGGGTATGTAGGTGTTTGTGTGTTTATATGTCTATTTATCTAGACACGCCATATTTTGTGTTCACTGAAATGTAAATCCGTGTTGTATACAACATTTGCATATTCTTTTACTTCCAATGTAGAAAATATATATTTGTATTCTAACCATTCCCGATTCTTGAATACTATTATTTTTACCTAACCGTTTGTAACTGTGTTCGGCTGTTATCTGCACCAATTGTAACTATCATTTGTCTGCTAACTAATAGACAGCCACGGAATGATAAAACTAATGCAGATAGGCTTATGTATAAATAAATACATAGGAAGGTCGCCTGAGGAGTAAACAAAACCATTCATGTCGATTATAACCCACTCCAATACTTTCATTGGGAAATTTGGCGTAGTTGTTTTCTCTTCTCGCATGTGCTAAGCCTACCACGGCTCAGAGAAAGTGTCATATATCGGCTGCATATTTTAGTCAAACAACTAAGAGTTTACTTTTATTATTGTTTCGAAAGAAACATAAATCGAAGTTAGAAGTAACCATAACCAAACAACTCCTTACACACGTTTTTGTATAATATAATGTTAGTTTAGTCTTATGGGGAATATTTGTTGATAGATCAAAAGTCCAATGTTAGCTTACACACATACTTTTCTATGCGCATAGTTTTGATTATAATTTCAATAACTAGTGCAACATTATTTCTCTTTGATGACCTTCGTTTTCAGAGCAATGTTTTCAAAGGAAAATTAAAAATATGACGTCACAATGAATTAATTTTGTAACTATAAAACAACTTTAAATTTAAAAAAAAAGTCAACTAGGTTTTGTAAATACTCATTAGTATTGTTAAAATAATTACCTTGTTTATTTTCCGAACATTTAGTAATGCTTTAATAAAACTAATATCAAACATCATCCTAGTATTTGCTGATAATTTGGTCTAACTAGAGTCGGTCGATTACCAGCCGCAAATCAAACGACCATTTACAAGTAAATAAAGAAGCATGACCAAGTCCAAGAAAGGTCCAAGTCCAAGAAGGTCCAAGTCCCAAGGAAAATCCAAGTCCCAAGGAAAATCCAAGTCTAAAGGAAAGGTCCACGTCCAAAGGAAGGTGCTGGTCCCAGAAGAGCTGTTGGAAGGTGTTGGTGATTCGCTGTCCAGGAAGGAACAGCTGGTTCGCTGTCCAAGAAGGAATTGCTTGACTGACTGGCCGCGCATTTTGTATAGTACTTCTTCTGTCACATTGTAGGTGAACTTTTACTTGGCAGCTAAAGTTCATGTATGGCTAGGGACTCACACAAAATCCTTTCGACTTTTGTGTAGTTTTCTCGACTTTTCTGGGTTTATTATTATGGTGCCCAACAAAGCTTAAATTTGTAAATATCTTACAAATAATGTCGGACAATTAGTCGGTAATTACTGATAACCAGAACAAAATAAAATTTGTTTAGAATTGTTTTACGTAATTGCAATAGGAGACCTGTCGAACCATTACAAATGAAACCTAAAGAATCTTTCCATATGTGTTACACACCAGAATTTAAGACTGTAAATATAATTGTGATAACCTTGCACCAATATACCATTAGTGTATACAGTAATACATTTAACCCATTACCTCCCAGACGTACGTACATATATGTACGTGAAAAATACAAATCTTTCAATGGCTCTATATTTTTTTTAGAATAAAGATAGAAGTCTAAATCTTTTTTTATGTCATTGTTTCATGTTGGTGTTACAAAGGTGACTGTTTTTTTTCGTGTCAGTCTAATATGTGCATTTTGCAATGATGGAAAGGTTACACGGCTCTCGTACTATGTGTTTTTTTTCAATGTAAGAACATAAACTTATGTACTATTTATTGTTTTTAAAAATCAATTTATCGGTTGGTCTTTGCAGAAAAATCATAAATTTTTTTTATCAATTTTAATAGACTGTTTTTATATATGAAGTTAGGCGCGTACATATATGTACGCGCGGGAAGATCATTCGGAGGGGAGGCAGAAATTTTTTTTACAAATATGCCTATTTGTATAGCTTATGTAACATTTTGTTTTGAATTTCGAACATTAAAATCAAATAATATAGCTGTTTACGTATTTTATATACTTTATATTATGATTTTAAATTATATATTCATAATTTATATTAAAATGTAAGTTATTTTTCTTTATTTTCATAATTTTGCAGTATCTTCACGTCTTAAACAAATTGCTTTGTTAATAATTTTATACATAATGTTATGATCTTAAGTAATAATCATAAATATGAACTATAATAGTTATTGAATTTGTAGAAAAAAATCTTAAACAGGCCACTAAATACTCTGACTTATTGAAGAAGAAAGTACCGAATGATACAACGGTTGGTTTCATAATGTCCTCTGAGAATAAAGGTGCCTGACTAACGAGGTCATCGCCGCCAGTCATGCTATTAAGTACTCGAGTGGACATCTGAGGGGAGCTTAAATGAAGATGTACTGGCAAAAACAAGAGGACATTAGCACAACATTAATGAAGAATGCGATGAATCTAAACACTTTCGACGATGTAATGTTATGCCCTCATTTTCCCAACAATAGCAAGCTCAACAAAGATGAAACTTTCTGGTAATAAAATTATAAATAAAAAGCCACTCTATCATGTCGAGAACGCAAAGTTTGTGTGTGTGTGTGGATGAGTCAATGATAAACACGTTCGGCCCACATATATTTAAAACAGTTATGAAAAGCAAGCCAACACAATTTGGCTTCAAAGTATGGGTCTTGACGACTAGTATTGGTGAATTGAAAATGTGCATCCCCTAATGAGGAGCTCAGACTCTGATGTTTATCTAAAGTCTATGGCGGTGTTCTGATGTTATATATGGAATGACGGAGAAAACCCAACCAGCAACACGGAGTAATGATCATGTTTGACAATCTTTTTCACCAGCTTCGATTTGATAGGCTACCAGAAAAACTATAGGATTGTCGGTGAATTGGGCACATTAAGCTTCAGGAATGCCGAGCATGTTGGAAATTAGAACAAGTAATTTAATAAGTGGTGCTAGATGATATTGAAATAGTCAAGTTATTAATAGTTAGACATTTAAAGCTATATATTATTCATTAGTGTTTATGATTTTTACTTTCCAAAACAACTGACTAAAAGTGTTTTCAATCAAAAATTATAACTGTAATCTAGGTACTCTCGTGATGAAGGACATAGATCGAGGGGGATGAGCATGAGATGTGGAGAATGTAAAATACTTTAATGAGCGTCGTTGGTCTTGTATAACTCCTAGACTCATGCTACGTCACCAACACGGATACGAAACAGTTATATTGGAGCACATATACCTAGTTATTAATGTTCAAGTTATGCAAGCCCATCACTTACAGATATATGCATTATGCATGCGAAACATTCTCCATCTAAATGATAGGAAAATAATCCCCCTGTTACTACTGAACCATTACGACTTTAGGATGAGCAGACTGATTGCTTATGATGAAAAAAACAGGTATGATAATGTTGACTACCTAATCTTCATGAATGGGTTCAGGCAGTGCTTCAATAGGGTCTTCATAAACCTTAGGAGAACATTTTTCATCACTCTTGGAGAACATGTTTTGCTCTAAATTGTGTGCTATTGTTTTTAATAATTTTATAAAAAAGTCTAATATTTCTTAAAATCAGCTCTCCTGCTCTTGTTTGTAAATGAATTTACACTAATATTAATATCCAGTTGAAGAAATGAGTATATACCTTTATTCTTTAACAAATGTAATATAGTTATCTTGAAACTTTTAAATTTGGAGAACATTTGATGAAATATAATTTTCGGAGAATGAAAAAAAATGTCCCAATTGACGCAGTCAGGGGTTGTAAGATGAAACTTACAAATCCATAGAAATTGTAATTAACAGCTAGGAAAGGCAGGCATTGATTGAATACTAAATAATTCAAATGAAGACATAAAATTGAGGCGATAGTACCTAAGGAACATTTATTATGTTCAAATTATTACCCTAATATCTTTTATTAACAACAAAAAAGCATTAAAAAAACTTACATTACGTAAATTTGTTAGCAATAAATACTTATAGCATATACAAAATTGACATATCATTATAATTGTAATTGTTCCAAGATTAAAAAGAAGTGTACTTTTAATGAATGATAAACCTATAATTTAACAACATTTAGAACAGTAGTAAGCAACAAGATTATAATTCTATTAAAATTATTATTTCTTACCACTTATTTTAACAAGTCACATGAGAAATTAAATTAATTTTTCTGCTATTTCAAGTTTTACGATCTAGGCCTTAGTGAAATAACGGGCAATTATTGTGCCATTATAACTCTAATTAAAGGGAAGGCAACAGACCTCCGCATTTTTCACATTTTTAACAAAGTTAGGCGCTCATATCAATCCAGTTATACAAGGCTATAAACAAACATCAGAGTTGTGAGTTATTATTTTTCGCCAAAAAAAGTTTTTTAGTAAATTTTCTTTAAAAATTTTTTTTACCTCTCCAGTGATTTACTGATTTGAATGTTTAGCAATTAGGTATCATCTATAATAAAAAAAAAACATTTCTAAGATATGGCTTATAATAATCCATAGCAAAGATTGGGAATCATTGTTTTAGTTGTTTGATTTTACAATAAAAATACTTATGATACATTAATTGAAGCGCAAATAAAATACACCTTCTAGTAAGAATATATAATAATATATAACGGTTCATACATATATATTTTTTACAAAAAAATATTGTAAGAAGTATTATGAAAACCATCAAAAGTATAAATTATAAAGATAAGAAAATAAAACGACAATCGTATTGGTTGTAAATTGAATCATAATAAAATCTTTTTGAAAAATAAATAAAAATAAGGTCAACTCATTCTAATCCTTTCCTTAACTCTGGAATTACTTCTTAATCCTTTAAGTAAACAAATACTTTTCAGGTTTTCTTTTCTTGAATTCTCAACCATTTACCATTTTGAAATAAACAATTTTTTTAATTAGATTTACCAAATTGCTCTAGTACGTATACGTACACGAACAAACATTTCATATGGTAAGATATAGGAACATATATTTATATATATACATATAATTTTTAGATTTAATGGTATAGAATTCAGAGTACTAATATAGTTCATCTCAAATATCTTTCAAGTTTTCAAAAACTTTTCTCCTCATTTCACTTCAGAAGGTTAATAAAAAATCATGTCTGTTGTGCGGCCGGTTTCGACCGACTTTGGCTGTTTTCAAGCAATTTTGCAAACATATTTTTTTAAAATTACATTTACAGTTTACATGTTCAAATTTTTTCTTTTTTATAGATTTTTAAAAATTAAAATATATTTAAAGAGAACAATTTGAAATTCTCTGTTTGATACTAAAACGTTAAAGGAACTACTTAAAATGATAATTAGTAATGCGAGCTTAGATTAAAAATAATTAAAACTAAATTGTTTACTTACAAATATGTACAATTCTACAGTATCTTATTGGATTATGTTTTTTATAAATAAAATTAATAAAAACATTAGTAAAAACATCAATACAAATGAATAATAAAATATTAAAATTAATTGTTTAATCAAAATTTATTTTTCTGTTTGTTATAATTTGATGTTTACAAAGTCAGGTACTATTGCATACTGAGAGATTGCATGGGAATTTTCAAAGAGTGAAGTAATTATGACGTCATATATCATGTAACATTACACGAATAAGTAACTAATCGTAGGCAAAGTTTTATTTAAGGACGTTTTTACAAAATTGAATGTAACAGTATTATGGCCGAGTATTGGTAAGACAAAAGTTTGACGGACAGAGATTGTTTGTTATTGAAGGTTTGCTTGATCGTAGGATCATGGAATGCAAATTAAGGGAAACGCCACTGGTGTTGATGTTGCTGCTGCTGTAGTTAATGTTATCGTGTTTTTTTTGGTTGCCGATGTTGTGGTTGCCGCTACCGCTGTTGTCGTTGTGGTTGCCGTTATCATTGTTGTTTTTGCTGCTGCTGCTGTCGCTGCCGCTACCGCTACTGTTGTTGTTGTCGTTACCGCTGCTGTTGATGGTGTTATTGATGTTGCTGATGATATCGTCATCGTTGATGTTGGTATCATTAACAAATACTGTAATACAGTGCTACTTGTACTGTTATTATTTAAAATAGGAGATATTTGTACCGCTGACACGTTGCCGTTTGCTGATGGATTGTTATATACAATATTACGTGGTTTTAGCTTGAGCGTATGTGTGAAATTATTTTCTTGCACATTTAGTTTTGGCGTGTGTCGAAGAATGAGAATGGACACCTTGATGAACAAACCGAGGTTATCAGATGCCTTGGTCAATATATCTGTATTCTGATAAAGTAAATCCTTTGATGGCTTATGCCCATGAATAGTGGGAAAATGGTCTGCTAAACCACCTTTAAATGAATGTGATTCTAAACGCCTATTTAAGGTAGTACGAGTACAACCAATGTATTGGTATGGTGAAGTCATGGTGTGATTTAAAGGACATGTGAATTGGTAAGCTAGATTTGTTTGTTCAAGTTTAGATAACTTACTGGTAGGATTATTGCTCGTGATCATGCTGCAGGCTCGCCTGTTTTTGTAGTAAATGGTGACGTGTAACTTTTCATAATTATTAGTTGGTGATATGTTATCTTGAATAAGGTTTTTGAGGGTTCGTTCGTCTTTTTTATATCAAGTGTGCATTTGGCCTTTGTAGAACAAATGTATTTGATTATATTCTGGTTCATGATTTCCAGTTACGACTTTGCTATTTAGAAATGTATTTATTTGTTGGTCTATTAAGAAATTTAGGTAGTTTTTGTTAATTAATATTTGATTGATGTAGTTGAATTTACTATGTAGTAACTTCCAAGTTGAGGAAGTTATATAGGCTCTGAGGAGATAATTGTTTATAACCATAGTTTTGTAAAGGTCTGTATATATACTATTGTAATTTAGGCAGTTGCCTTTGTCAGAAGGCTTGTGGAAGACAGTGGTTGTGAAACTATTATTACTGTTATCTACTAATATGTCGATAAATGGTAAACAATTATTGATATTGAGCTCATAAGTGAATTAAAAAAATGAGTAGGCTTCAAAAGTTTGCTTTAGTTGTATTATTTCTTGTTCTGACTTCACGAGTAGGAAATAATCGTCAACATAACGGGCATAAATATACGGTTTATGCAGATGATTATTAAATATATTTTCTTCTAATGCTCTCATGTAAAAATTAGAAAAAGTTGGGCCTAATGGTGAGCCCATAGCTACACTATCTTTTTGGACATTTACCATTTAGTGGTCTGAATGGACACTCTTTTGTGCACAAACACAATAATTGGCGTAAAAGTTGGCGTGGCGTATCCAAAGAAGGCAATGTCGGATGATTATACATGTTTTCGATGATTATTTCGATAGTGTCATCAACGGGTACGTTCGTGAAAAGGCTTTCTACGTCCAAACTCGCCATAACACCACTGCTATTTGAACTATTCAAAATGTCAATGAAATCACTAGAGGAGGTTAAAGAATATGTGTTTGGTATATATGGAGATATAAGTGCATTTAGCTTCTTAGCAAGTTGGTATGTAGGTGCGGTTACCTGAGATATAATTGGACGCAATGGGTTGTTGTTCTTGTGAATTTTTACCGTGCCATATGCATAACCTGGCGTAAAATCTCCTACCACTTTGTTTAAATCACAGTTATTTTTGACACTATTAATTGAAGTGATTACTTGATTAATTTGTGTCTTCAGTTTACCAGTTGTGTCGTTGTTGATGTTGGTGAATTTAGTTTCATCGGCTAAAATGTTCTCTATTTTGTTCATATATTCTTCTTTGTTCATGATTACATATGTACCAGCTTTGTCGGCTTTACGAATGATAATAGCACTGTTTTGTTTTAATGATTTAGCAGCATTTTCAAGGTGGTGCGTTAAGGTGCCAGTATTCTTCCTTGGGTTTCGATGTTTTGTGGCTTCAGCGGCCATAAGGTTTATTAAGCGTGGTCTTATTGATATGTTGCCCTTGTTTTGTAATTCAATTAGGTTGTTGTACATGATTTCCATTTCTCCTTCTTTTTCTAAAGTATTGTACTTGTTTGGAATGTGGTAGTTTAGACCAAGACTTAAAAACTCTATTTCATGTTCGGTTAGGTTATAATTGGAAAGGTTAACAAACTTTTCATTATTTTGGCTGAAGAAACAGTTTCCATTGTACAGTTCATTTAATTTCTATTGGATTGTAGTTCGTTTTACACTATTATTGTTATCTATTATAAGATTCATTTGTAGAACTAACTCTTCTTTAACGTTGTCATTATAGTTGAACAATATTATTTGAAATTATATCTGAAAACCCCCATGAAAGTTCTCAGTACAAAACAATCCCTGAATGTGTAAACACTTAAACTACAACAAACGGATTTTTTTTTTATTACACAATTTTAATATTTTATTATTATTTTTACTTATGTTTTTACTAGTCCTTTTATTCATTTTAACAATGAAAAACACAGTTCATTAATATACACTAGAGTTACATTAATTGTAAGTAAACTGTTTAATTTTAATTATTTTTAATCAAAACTAACTATATTAAAGATCATTTTAAGATGTTCTTTCCTTTTTTAAATTTATTATAATTCTTAAAAATCTATAAATGCTAAAAATAAAGAATAAATAAATCGTATGTAAATATTAATCTAAGCAAAATTATGATTTTGTAAACTGTAAATGTAATGTTTAAATATATATTTGCAGAATGCTTGAAAACGACCAAAGATGGTTGAAACCGGTCGCATACAAAAATACAAAATTTTATTAACCTTTTGGAGTAAAATGAAGAGAAAGAGTTTTGAAAACTTGAAAGATATTTGAGTTGAATTATATGTGTATTCTAAACTCGGTACCATCAAACCTAAAAACGCCTTGTAGAAAATATGAAGGTGTCTGTAACAAAATAATTAATGCAGATTGGTCAGTCAAATTTAATGAAATATATATATATGTATATATAGGTATAGGTATAGGTATAGGTATATATATAGGTATAGGTATAGGTATAGATATAGGTATAGATATAGGTATAGGTATAGGTATATATATATATACATTATATATATATACATATGTATATACATACATACATGTGTGCGTGAGTGTGTGTGTATATATATTAAGCCTATAAGACAAAGTTTTGGAAAAGTCTCCTAGGATAAACAAGGGATAAACCACTCACCCAAAAGTGCATTTGACGAAAGTGAAAAACAAAACAAAAAAGGGAGAAATAGATTTTAAAATTGAATATAAAAATCGAATGGCGACGTGCATTGCTGTCCACATAAAAGCCTTTCTTCCTTTATGAATAAAAGCTTTTATCTTTACTATCCTCAAAAATCTTTTTGGGACCCTTTGCTATTTTATTCAATATATTATTCCGATATAGGTTAACTTCGGATATTTTGTTATTTCAAAAATATATTTTAGAAGATTTTTAATTTAACTTTTCAATCCCAGTTCGTAAGTCCAGAAGTTTTTTTCCAAATAGAGGCACCTTTCAGAACTTCCCCCGTCCAATATTTATTTTTGTAATTTTGATATTTTGATATTTCTATAAATTTTTTAATATATATTTATTTTGTTTTTATTTGTATGTATATTTCAATATTTTTGGTTATATTTTTTTATAAGTTTTAATATATGTTCATTTTATTTTTATTTTTATGTATATTTCAATATTTTTGTGTATATTTTTATATAAATTTTAATATATATTTATTATTATTAGATCGTAATAATAGATAAATATTTTTACAAGTTTTTCAAATTTAACTTGAATATTTTCCTTCGTGAGAAAAGTTCAGATTCAATTCAAAACAACTTTAAATATTTTATTTTGTCACGTTAAGGCTAATTTATTTTCAACTTCCAAGGCCATCAAAAAAAATTAGTATAAGCAACTTGTTTCCATTTATCTAATTACATAAGCACAAGATCTTGGCTTGATCAAAACTTAACAAGTCAATAACACTTGATGACACTTAATTAAGAAAACTTGAGTTACCTTAGCTGAAAACTTAATCAAAGTTCAACTCTTGACATTAGAAGGTACTTTGATGGTAATTGTTAGATAATTTATGTTGTTCTATAGTTCATATTTGTACAAAATGCAAAAAAATATAAATTTAAAGGTAACATTAATTCATAAGGTATCGACAATCTTATTTTTTGGTCTATGTAATTTTAGTCGTATTACTTCATATTTTTAATCTTCTTCATGGATTTATGTTGGATACCTCTTTGGTATGCTTTTGTTATGCCATTGTTATGCCAAGTTATGCCATTTTTATGCCATTGTTATGCCATTGTTATGCCATTGTTATGCCATTGTTATACCATTGTTATGCCATTGTTATGCCATTGTCATGCCTTTGTTATGCCAAGCTATGCCATGGTCATGCCTTTGTTATGCCAAGCTATGCCATGTCTATCCAATATAGAGGCCAACACAACCTATATGTCAGCATGCTCATCAATCGGCTATGTCGGTCATATGGATCGACAATAGCACAAGAAAGGTAAGCTCTATGTTAATTAAATGTAGATTACCTCACTTGTGCTGCTGTCGATCCATATGTAATAAACACAGCCTTAGGTCAACAAAAAATAAAAGAAAATGTATCTAATTGGGAAAAAATAATCATAAAATAATTTTTCGTGCTACAAAATTACATAATCTTCATAAATCACATAAAAGCTTGTGAAACATGGCTAAGAATGGTCATCTTTTTTCCGTTCGGTTGCGATAAAAAAAATGAACAAATTACAAAGATTATTTTTCTCGGGTGGTCTATGTTCACGTTGGTTGCAAGGTTAGGTGGCTTGCAAGGTTAGGTAGTTGTAAGGTTAGTTGACTTGCAAGGTAAGGTGGTTGCATTTTTAGGTGGTTACAAGGTGAGATGGTTTACAAGGTTATGTGGCTTGCAATGTGTGTGGTTGCAAGGTTAGGTGGCTTGTAAGGTTAGGTGGTTGCAAGGTTAGGTGGTTGCAAGGTTAGGTGATTGCAAGGGTAGGTGGTTGCAAGGTTAGATGGCTTGTAAGGTTAGGTGGTTGCAAGGTTAGGTGGTGCAAGGTTAGGTGGTGCAAGGTTAGGTGGCTTATGAGGTTAGGTGGCTTGTAAGGTTAGGTGGTAGCAAGGTTAGGTGGCTTGTAAGGTTAGATAGTAGCAAGGTTAGGGGTTTGTAAGGTTAGGTGGTAGCAAGGTTAGGTGGCTAGTAAGGTTAGGTGGTTGCAAGGTTAGGTGATTGCAAGGGTAGGTGGTTGCAAGGTTAGGTGGCTTACAAGGTAAGGTAGTTGCATTTTTAGGTGGTTACAAGGTGAGGGGGCTTACAAGGTAAGGTGGTTACAAGTTGAAGGGGTTTACAAGGTTAGGTGGCTTGCATTCCTGTTCTGACTAATTAGTTTGCTAAGAATTCTCATCATGAGATAAACAAACTTTTGAAGACACATAAACCAAAACCAAGAAAAAACTTTCCCCAAAAAGACCATAAAACAGAATTATCAAAACTTGGACCAAATTCCGCAAAATATTCACATTTTGGCCAACCTTTCATAAGTTTAGTTCCATTAAAGAAATTAAAATTTAAAGATTTTTTGAAAGAGTAGTTTCGATTAAAATAAATTCTTGGTCCTTTCAGTTCTCCTTTGGCTTTTTAATTTCTTTATTTGATAAGACTTTCAGTTCTCTTTAAGTTTTTCAAATTTTTTATTTGATATAACTTTCAGTTCTCCTTTGGCTTTTTAAGTTCTTTATTTGATAGAACTTCCAGTTCTTTTTTGTTTTTTTAAGTTATTTATTTGTTAGAACTTTCAGTTCTCCTACAGCTTTTTATGTTCTTTATTTGATGGAACTTTTAGTTCTCCTTTGCCTTTTTAAGTTCTTTATTTAATGGAACTTTTCGTTCTTTGCCTTTTTAAGTTCTTTATTTAATGGAACTTTTAGTTCTCCTTTGCCTTTTTAAGTTCTTTATTTGATAGAACTTCCAGTTCTTTTTTGTTTTTTTAAGTTATTTATTTGATAGAACTTTCAGTTCTCCTACAGCTTTTTATGTTCTTTATTTGATGGAGCTTTTAGTTCTCCTTTGCCTTTTTAAGTTCTTTATTTAGTGGAACTTTTAGTTCTCCTTTGCCTTTTTAAGTTCTTTATTTAACGGAACTTTTAGTTCTTTACGTTTTTAAGTTCTTTATTTAATGGAACTTTTAGTTCTTTGCCTTTTTAAGTTCTTTATTTAATGGAACTTTTAGTTCTCCTTTGCCTTTTTAAGTTCTTTATTTAATGGAACTTTTAGTTCTCCTTTGCCTTTTTAAGTTCTTTATTTAATGGAAC